>OVBE01004907.1:0-22825 GCA_900406425.1 Iberis pinnata | reverse complement strand
TGCCGAGTGACATTTCCGTCGCTCCGCTAAATCCTGTTAAGGGAGTCGGAGGACCCCCTTAGTTATGAACTATCAAGTCTCATTCGCTTGAGTGTTTCTAGGAACATGACATTGACGGTGCTCCCCGTGTCGATCAAAACTCGCGATACTTCACAGTTTTCCCCAACATCGAGTTTGTTGACTAGAACATCATCATGTGGGGAGTCCAGGTGAGAAGCGTCTTGTTCAGTAAAGCTTATCTCACTTCCGGGATCCGGAGTGTGTTTTGCTTTGCCAAATTCCACTTTCCTCACATACGACTTCACCGAGGAAACTGATTCTCGGCAATGCCTCGATCCCCCCATGATGAAGTCTATGCGTTTCTTTTGGGGAGCCTTCGCGGTTCCTCCCCGTTCCGGACTCCGAGCCCTTTTTCCCGCTGGGACTTCCGTGTTCTCCTCGGGGGTTTCCATCTCACGAACAATGGCCTCAAGGTCGATTCCTCCTTTCAGCTCTCCTTTAGCGAATTTCTTGCCAAGAAAATTCTTTAGCTTGAAGCACTCGTGCGTGGCGTGGCCGTTACACTTGTGTAACTCGCAGTAAGCATCCGGGTCGCGTCCCAGCATGCGCGCTCCGTCTTTACTCTCTTGCTTTCGCCCTCCTTTCTCCACATTATACGAGTGAGAGCCTTTAGATCCTCCTCGGAACTCTTTGCCCTCCTTCTTCTCAAACTTTTTCGGCGGGAATGTTGGTTCGGAAGCTCGTTTTACAACTTTAAACTTCTTAGAGAGAGCAACCTTTTCCTCCTCGGCAATTATCCAATTCGTGGAATGATGGAGCGCATCCTCAATTGTTTCCGGCTTGTGGATTGTCAAGTCGAAACGGATTGGGGACTCATGCCAGAGCCCGTGTTTAAGTGCAGCGAATGCTGTCGACTCACTTACACCGGACACCTTTGCTTTGACGGCCTTGAACCGCTCGATAAAACTTCTAAGTGATTCGTTTGGACCTTGGCTTAAAGTCCATAGGTCGGCATCTGAAGTTCCTTTGTCCATGAAAATGGAATAGTGCTTCAGGAATGCCGTCGACCATTGCGTGAAATTGTCGATCGAATCCCACTCGAGATGGGAAAACCACTCGAGATCTGACTTTGTCAGGTTTTTGACGAAGAGTCGGCAGTATCCTGCATTTTTCTCCTCTTCGCTGAAATGGGCTCGGGTGATGGCAATCCTGAAGGCTGTCATGTGCGCCTTCGGGTCCGACTTCCCTTCGTAAGTAGGGAGTCTCAACTTGCCGGTGTCCCTTAACCGCGCGTTCGCAATACGCGCAGTGAAAGGAGTCCTCTCTGTCTCCGCAATCACAAGATCAATCTCCGAGGCCGCGCTGGCGACTCGGTGGACTTTTGATGTCACCGCAAGAAGTTCAGCATTCGCCTTGTCGATAGATCTTCGGAGCGCGTTATACACGCAATCTCTCTGTCCATGCGACCCCCTTCCCAGGTTGTCGTCATCCATCCTTATGGAGCTTGGAGTTTGCATCTCTCCCGTGTCTCCCGGAGCTCTTTGGCTTCCAGCTCTACGATTCGCATCTAGTGAATCGTCGCCTCGCCAGCTCGGACCTGTTGGAGCACCAGCTCGTCGATTCAGATCGACAGGATTGACCGCTCCCTGGTTCGGACCCGTAGGAGCGTCAGCTCTCCGGTTATGATCTGTAGGGTTGCCAGCTCCCCAGCTTGGACCCGCAGGGAAATCAGTTCTCATGCTTGCGTCCAGCGGGTTCTCGCCACGCCAGTTCGGACTTGTCAGGTCACCAGCTCTCCGATTCAGATTCAGAGAGCTGCCAGCTCCCCGGTTCGGATCCGTAGGAGCGTCAGCTCTCCCGTTTGGATCAGCTTGAGCACCAGCTCTTTGGTTCGGATCTGCAGGGGCATCAGCTCTCCAGTTCGGATCCGCAGAGGAATCAGCTCTCCAATTCGGATCTGCAGAGGCATCAGCTCTCCAGTTCGGATCGGGAGGATTGCCAGCTCTCCTGCTTGCATCCACCGAGCTCTCGCCTTGCCACTTCGGACCCGTAGGATCACCAGCTCTCTGACTCAGGTTAGGAGGAACATCAGCTCTCCGGCTTTCATCCAGATTGCTGATACCTCTGTTCCCATCACCTCCCGGGTTCTTAGGGGTTAGTACTATCGGCGCGACTCTCCCTATCGGGCTCGTTAAGGCCCCCAGGCGAACCTCCAGATCGGATTGGACATTCGTCAGGGTCATGAGTCGGGTTGTCACGTGCTCTTCGTGGCTGTTGAAGCGAGCAATGAGCGCGTCGCTCGACTCTTTCTGCGTTTCGGCAGATGCCACCAGCGTCGCCAGCATCACCTTCTGCTCCACCAGGGAGTCCTGGTTCACCACTGCGGCCACCTGGTTGACTGCATCAGCATGCTGACTTCCGGTTGGAGAATCTGGTGGTGTCTCCATTCTTTTTCTGGGCAGAGTAAGTGTTCTTCAATGATTTCGCCGGAGTGTTGTCTTCTCTCCCCACAAACGGTNCAAGACAGCAAAGCTGATACCATTGTGAGAGCTGAAACTCTCACACCGAAAATATATAAAACTTGCAGAAGATTTGCTGAAAATATTTGTTTATTGCTTTTTCTCTGAATTACAATTGTGTTTTTGTGTTACAAATGGGAAAAAATGAGCCCCCTTCTATATGAGCACCCCCCCTATATTTATAGTCAAACCCGCATTCATTAGGCCTCTTAATGGCATTTATTGCGAATATTCTCTTTTGAATCCTCTGCGTAACCGCCGATTTAGCCATAAATGCGGCGTGATTCGCGGAGGTGGGTGTGATGATTCACGGAGGTGGGTGTGCTGACTGCTTCTGTCCGCGCCGAAACTGTTCCCCTCTTCAGCACATTTACTAGCACATTTCGTCAGCACATTTCACCAGCACATTTCGTGAGCACATTTCGTCAGCACATTTCGTCAGCACATTCCGTCAGCACATTTCGTCAACACATTTCGTCAGCACATTCCGTCAGCACATTCCGTCAGCATATTCCGTTAGCGCATTCCGTCATGGGCTTACTTTTCTGAAATGGGCTTAGGAGGCCCAATTACCTGTCGGACCGGGTTAACTTCTGGAAGCCCGACCCGAGGGAATTTATACTCCCACAGCTACCACCAAAGTGATCATCCTGCAACCATTGGGGCCATAACGATCAGTCTTGTAATGCCCCAAAACACTAGTCCACCATTGAAGCAGGGGAAGTCCTGGGAATTGTGCAACTTCAATTTTTACCGGAGGATGACCTAGTACTGGATTTGGCGAATGCAAGATCTTCAACTGAAGGCTCTGTCTCACCCAAACCTATTCCTGACCTCAATCCTTCTGCGCAGGCTATAGATACCGCCATTTCAGACCAAGCCACTAAGGAGCAGGCTGAGGAGCAGTCTCCTTTGGCTAATAAAACTGTCGAGAATACGGAGCCAGTTGACTCCTCTCTAGTGATTGTTCACGCAGATACTGCCTAGACCGAGGTCTCCCCGCATAAATCACCAAAAGTCGTTGACACTTCCGCAGTTCAGCAATATTCTAAATCATACGCAATCTCTCCTTCCCGTTACTCTGTTTTGGAAACAGAGGGCATCGAGGACTGCGACATTGAGGGGACTACCCTGCCTTTGGACACGGCTAGTGCCGCAACTCAAGCACCTTCAACGGCTGCCTCTGATATCGCAATAGCTACCAATCTTCCTTCTCGCTCCAGTATTCCGCGTCTTAAGAAAGGCGTTAACAGATTCATAGACGACCCTACTCCCTCGGCGGTCAAAGACTTAGTCCTGACCAAAAAGGGGAAGAAGGGCACCTCTAAACACCTCTAATGTCGTGTTTCTCATGGAACATGTGTGGCTTCAACAAGCCCCGAAAACACAAAATTCTACACCAATGGTTAACTCAATCCTCTGTCTCCTTCGGGTGTTTGCTGGAAACGCGTGTCCATGAGTCCAAGGCAGCCGATATTAGTGCTTCCACTTGTCCCGGCTGGTCTAAACTCTGTAATTATGAATCGCACCGTCTTGGCCGTATATGGGTCATCTGGAATGACTATGTTTGTCTGAGTCCGGTGTTTACATCTGCTCAATTCATTACATGTTCTGTCTCTATGCCTTCTTTGGGCATTGATTTCTTATGTTCCTTTGTTTATGGCTCAAATTTCATGAACGAACGACGGACACTCTGGGAGGACCTACGTGCTCATCATGACTCTCCAATTTTGTGAGACAAGCCCTGGCTCCTTATGGGGGATTATAATGAAACAACATCCCTAGATGAACACTCTGGTATCTCTACCTTTACATCTGGAATGCAAGAATTTGGGACTCTCCTTACCTCTTGCTCTCTCTCAGACTTGCATTACCATGGGCCTAGGTTCACCTGGTGGAACCATTGCGACACTAGGCCTATCGGCAAAAAGCTAGACAGAGCCCTCATTAGTGATTCCTGGTTGGCTTCTTTCCCCTCCTCCTATGCTTGTTTTGAGATGGGTGGAATCTCTGATCACGCGAGGTGCCATGTGACTCTACAACCTCCTGTGCAAAAGGGCTCTAAGCCATTCAAGTTTTATAATCTGTTAGTCGAGAGACCCTACTTTATGGAGACGGTGGCCAGCTACTGGCAGTCAACACCGCATCTATTCCCCTCCCGCAAAGCTCTGTATATGTTCACTAAAAAGCTTAAAGAGCTGAAACCCACGCTGCGACTTTTTCAACAACAATTTGTTGGAAATTTTCCTCTTAGATCGCGAGAAGCTTTTACTCTGCTATGCACTAAACAGAATGAAGCCTTCTTCATCCATCCACTCAATCTTTTAATGAAGAAGCCTCGGCTTTAGAGACTTGGACCAAGATTGCTGCACTTGAAGAGGCTTACTATAAAAAAAATCGAGGGTTCATTGGCTTGCTGTGGGGGACAAGAACACAAGCTACTTTCATAAAATGATGAAGGCCAGAGCATCTCGCAATGCCATTCACATGGTTCAGACTGCCTCGGGTACTACTCTTACCAACATAGAAGACATTAAGCAAGAGGCTGAGAACTGGTTTAAAGGCTACATGCAATATAGACCAGCTGCTTACACGGGTATTGATGTCCCTACTCTTCGTCAACTATTTTCTTATCGGTGTCCTCTGCCTTTACAAGCAGAACTATCTCACCCAGTCACCACCTCTGAGATTTATACTACTCTTACTGCTATGCCTTCAAATAAATCGCATGGACCCAATGGCTATACCAAAGAATTTTTCATTGGTACTTGGCCCATCCTAGGACAGGATTTTACTACGACAGTTCAGTCTTTCTTCTGAAATGGCTACCTCCCTAAAGGGTTAAACTCTACGATACTGGCTCTAATACCAAAGAAGGATATTGCGCTTCAAATGAAGGATTACCGGCCAATAGCTTGTTGTAATTTTATTTATAAAATTATCTCAAAGCTTTTGGCTAATCGACTCAAGGCATGTCTCCCGGATTTCATATTGCCGAACCAATCGGCTTTCGTCCAAGACCGCCTACTTATCGAAAATATTCTATTAGCAACAGAATTGGTCCACGACTATCACAAGGATTCAGTCTCGCCCCGAGTGGCTATTAATATTGATTTGGCTAAAGCTTTTGATAGTGTTGAATGGGAATTTGTGCTCAATATAATGAAGGCTATGGACTTACCGGACCTATTTATCCGTTGGATTAATACATGTATTTCCACTGCTTCTTTCTCCGTACAGGTTAATGGGGAGTTAGTTGGTCACTTTCGGAGTCGGCGAGGACTAAGGCAAGGCTGCTCACTCTCCCCTTACTTGTTTGTTATGGCTATGAACATACTCTCACATCAGCTTAATCATGCGGCAACAAGTGGGCGTATTGGCTATCATTCAAGGTGTAATCACTTGGTTATCACCCATCTCACCTTTGCAGATGACATACTTATTTTTACTGATGGGCGAGTTCAATCGATTGAAGAGGTGATAACTATCTTCTCTGTTTTTGAAGAGCAATCTGGTTTAAAGATTAGTGTTCAAAAATCTTCATTATATGCTGCTGGTCTTGAAGCTGCTCAACTGGACCATATTACCCGACGTTTTCAATTCTGTATCGAGAGCTTACCAATTCGTTATCTGGGTCTCCCTCTCATGCCAAAGAGAATGCGATCTCTTGACTATGCCCCTTTAGTTGATCGAATTAGATCAAAACTTCAGATTTGGTCTGTCCGCTTCTTATCATTTGCAGGCCGGTTACAACTCCTAACATCAGTTATTCGCAGTATTTATCACTTTTGGATGTCTATTTTCAAGCTGCCTTGTGGTTGTTTACAGGAGATTGAGAGCTTGTGCTCAGCTTTCTTGTGGTCCGGGGTTTCTTTAAATTCGAAATGTGCGAAGGTAGCTTGGGTGGACATATGTAGACCGAAGGAAGAAGGGGGTTTAGGCCTTCGGAAGCTAGCTGTTTGCAATGAAATCTATAGCTACCGCCTCATTTGGCGTATTTTATCTGCACCATCATCGCTTTGGGTCAATTGGGTGAAGCGATACCTCATTAGAGAAGGATCATTCTGGTCACCAAAGACTCGAAAGGGCTCATGGATTTGGATGGATTTTCTTAAACTCCGGCCACAGGCTTTACAATTTGCCAGATTTGACATTCGGAATGGACTTTCTACTTCTTTCTGGCTTGACTGTTGGCTCGACCAAGGGCAACTGCTCACTCTTTTTAGTGATACAGGTCCTCTGCAATTGGGTATACCTCTCTCTGCCACAGTTGCAGAAACTCACTCTCGACGACTTCGTCGGCCTAGACAACCTTCATTGCAACACATCTATGCTCTTTTGCAGCAACGCCTGGCTACCCCTTTGGTCGAAGGTTCTGACATTTTTCTTTGGAAGCTAAATCAATCCACCTTTATTAATCGATTTGACTCCAAGGCTATGATGAATCAGATACAGGCTGCATCACCGCGGGTACCATGGGTTGCGGCTGTCTGGTTCAAAAACGCCACTCCAAAACACGCCTTTGTCACTTGGTTGATGGCTCGAGGTCGGTTAACAACAGGGGACCGTATGCTCACATGGGGACCAGGCCTACAAGTAAGTTGCTCTCTCTATCAAGACCCGCTAGAGACGCACTCACACCTCTTCTTCAACTACTGTTACTCAGCTCGTGTTTGGAAAGAGCTTGCTCGGCCTGTTCTAGGGAATCTCTTCTCCGGCTCTTACACTCACCTCCTGCAAGTGCTGAGCCACCGTCAACCTGGTCTATCTGCTTCACTGCTCCTCCTAGCTAAGCTCCTTCTCCAGCACACAGTTCACTCCCTTTGGCTTGAAAGAAATCGTCGTCGGCATGGACATCCTGCAACGTCCTCTCACATGCTAATCTCTGGAATTGATCGTTCACTCCGCAACAAACTCTTAGCGATCCATCTGCTAAATGGTGGACGAAACATCGGACTTCTACAGCTCTGGTTAGGGTCTCGATCCTAACCCAAACCACACATCTATGCTCTATTTTGTGAACTCTGTTTTTTTTCCTAATTTTTTTTTAGCTTCAAACTAAAACACTCAATTGGTCAAATTTTGGCCATCTTGTNAAAAAAAAAAAAAAAAAAAAAAAAAAAAATTCTCCTGAAGACAGTGAGAGATAAGCCACGAACTGCCAATTTAGGCGGGTTCCCATCCCTTCCACCATATACTTTCTTCAGATTGTCACATACAATCGCATGATTTGTTGTACCATCAACTGCTCCACTTTTTCTCTCTTATTCATTTTGTTAAACAGAAACATAATTATATTATCAAGAATTAATGTAGAATATATTTTTATATTATTTTGTGATACCTCTTGAGTGACATCTGGTTTTTCCATTTCAACTAAGACTTTGGAGCCTTGCCTTGGCAAAGAAGAAGATTTTTTGAAGAAGAAGAAGAAGAAGAGTAGGTCTTTTCCAGAATAAGAAATCTGATCGATGTAATATGCTGCAATGAGTGCAATAAACCACTCAACGATAATGATGTAAAACACTTCATCCATTGCACTCTCATTGAAATCTTTCCACTTCATGCCATCTCGAGAAGCATACTCCGACAACTCATACAATCCTCTATCATAAATATCCACTCTCCTTCCAAATATAAAAGATTACTTTAGCATTAATATATATGGCCATTTTTGAGCATATATATGGCGTTTTTTTAATGTGTCGACGGAAAGAGAGTCCGTCGTTTAATTTGAGCATAAAATCATCCAGTAGGGACCATCTCCTAAGCCATGCATTTTCATTATTATTCTTAGACGATGCTGCATGCTTCTCATACACTAATGAGGTCAATATCACCTGCATTTAAAATGGCTCCTTGTTAGCATATATATGATGACATGTAACTAAGAGAGAGTGTGAAGACATTCCACTATAAACGAACTTACTGGGAAAAGAAGAAGAATAACCCATGTGAAGAAGATGGGCCCAATCAGAGATGCTATGTCAACATGAAGCCTTGTTTCTACTTTCGGCATTTCTTTCACAAATTCAACTAACATCTTTGTACCTGAGCCTTTCAAATTCTGAAGATAAGCATTTGAAATCTGCAATTTTCCGAAGAATAATCTTTTCTAGTTACATTATATATGTTTAGGTCATTTGGTTAGTTCAATCACTACAAGAAAACATGCCAAAATCTGACCGGAAAAATCGACGGAAAGAGAGTCCGTCGATTAATTTATCGACGGCACAAATTTGTCAATAAAAATTGACGGAATTTTATTGATGGACTTAATCCGTCGATTTTCCGTCGGTTTTTGGGACGAAATTTGCCCGTTTGAATGTGACCGTTTTTAGCCGTTGTCAAACGGCTATATTCGCAGGTATCGACGGAAAATACATCGGATTTCTGTCGATATTTACGTCTATAAATTAAGCACCCCACCCATTCCCAAATTCACAACTTCACAAACAAACTTATAAAATGTCTACTCCACCTTATTTTCGATCATGGATGGATGGTGAACGGATGAATCCCGAGACAAATCATTTCAACGAGGAATATGCGAATTGTGTTATAGAGTTCATGGAATTAGCATGTCGACAACCTTGGGAACCAAACAGTCGTAAGTTAAAATATCCATGTTCTTTATGTCGGAATTCTCACAATATTAGGATAGATATAGTATGGCAACACTTATATTTACATGGAGAACGACCAGATATTGTTGCTAGTAGTAGTGGTAGCGTGAAATTGGCCGATAGGATAGAGGAACCTAGAACGGAATTAGATTTTGGGGCACGTACGGTTCAAATGGTTAATAATGTTTATTGGGAGAATATAGAGTCGGTGCAAGTTTCGAATGAAGCACCTAATGTAGAAGCGCGACGGTTTTTTGATATGCTAGACACAGCGAATGAGCCATTATATAGAGGATGTAGATATGGCCATTCGCCTTTATTATCTGCAAGTAGGTTGATGGAGATAAAGACGGACTATAATTTTCCTGAGAATGCAGTTGACGCATCCAATTTATTGAAGGATATATTGCCAGAGGATAAGAATGCTCTGGGTTCATATTACGAGATACAAAAACTTGTTTCTGGACTTGGATTGTCGTATCAGATTATAGACGTGTGTATCGATAATTGTATGATTTTTTGGAGAGAAGATGAAAACCGGACAACTTGTCGATATTGCCGCAAACCAATGTATAAGGATACATTCGGTAGAGTTTCAGTGCCTTACAAGAGGATGTGGTATATGCCACTAACAGAACGGCTAAAGAGATTGTATCAGTCTGAGAGAACAGCTGTGGCAATGAGATGGCATGCTGAGCATATATTTGATGGAGAGATTACACATCCTTCTGATGTCGAACCTTGGCGTCATTTTCAGTCTACTTATCTGGATTTTGCATGCGAGAGAAGAAATGTGTATCTCGGATTAAGTAAAGATGGATTCAGCCAATTCGGGAAGCATGATAGATAATATTCTCTATGGCCAGTCATCGTGACACCTTACAACTTGCCGCCATCTTTGTGTATGAACCGAGAGTTTCAATTTCTCTATGTTCTTGTGCCTAGGACAGAGCATCCGAAACAAGCACTTGACGTATTTTTGCAGCCACTAAAACATAAGTTGAAATCGTTATGGGAGTTTGGGGAGGTGTATGATGTGTCGCTAAAACAAAATTTTAAGATGCGTGTGGTTCTAATGTGGACGATAAGCGATTTCCCACCGTATAACATGTTATCAGGATGGAAAACTCACGGGAGACTATCATGTCCAATCCGTTACGATGACACCAACTCATTTCAGTTGACGAATGGAAGGAAAACATGTTGGTTTGATTGTCACCGAAGATTTTTGCCCCCGAATAGAAGGCATTTATGAGCATAGCCCGTTACAACCAATTGGCATTGGTTCACTAGCTGAGATTCAACTTTCTATGGAAGTCAATTTTGTGGTCGACTTCAGCGGATTCGGTGATTTAACTGCTAGTATACATGACGTGAACGACGAGTTCGGTAACAAACTTGAAGATGATACAAATTCTACTCCATTCGATTATTCATCATCATCCGAGTAGATTTTTTGTAACATTTTTTTGGATTTCTTATTTTATAGTTTATGTTATTGAGAGATATTTTTGAATATTTTTAACTTTATGCATATTATTGAAAGTTTTGATTTTTATAGTTCACAAAAGAAAAAGTTTTGATTTTATTGAGGGAAGAGCATAGATTTTTAGAGAGGGAAACTTGAAAAATGTTAGATTTAGGGTTTGATTTTTTTAAAAAAAAAAATCGACGGATATCGACGGATATGCCCTATCTGTCGATAATCCGTCGATTTTCTTTAAACATGTTAAAAAAAAAATCAAACCCCAAAACACATGTTTTAATTTTCCAAAACACATGTTTTAATTTTCCAAACCCCAAACCCTAAACATATATTTTGATAATATGATATATAACATATGTTTGTGGTTTTAGATCAAAAATATCAAAACTTAATGTTTGGGGTTTGAATCCATTGTGATTAACGACAATGTTGCAAAAGATATTGTGATCCGATTATATATATTGATGATGCATATGTTTTAAAAATTAATAAAGAGTACAAATTGTTGTTAGATCATCTTAAAGATGATGAAAATTTAGGTCCTCTCTTTGGTGTTTGGGGTTTAATTTTTTTTTAAATCAACCGATTATCGACGGATAGGGCATATCTGTCGATAATCCGTTGATATTTTTAAACATGTTAAAAAAATTTGAAACCCCAAACCCCAGAAAACATGTTTTAAATTTTCAAACCCTAAACATATACAAGGATTATAAATGATGTTAAAACAAAATTAAGTCAAAGTGACGTTTACGATATTTCACTAAACATGTTATAGCCGAAAGTGTTTTATAACTTATAAGATGATCATCGGTAAAGTTCGGACGAAAAACATGTTTTCAGTTATATCATACTACGATGCATTATAACAGTTAATGTGTTATCATTACGGCAATGTCTACAACAGAAATCCTAAACTAAATCATATACGAATCCCTAAACCCTAAACCGTAGATATTTTGAAAACCAACGGATTATCGACGGAAAATCGATGGATTTTTTAAAGATTTTAACATTTTCGTCGATTTTCCATCGATTTCGTCAATACAGTCAAGATGCAATCCGTCGATTTTCGTCGAAAATTTTACCAAGTTTTATTTTCCCAAAATTTTCGAAATCCGCGAAATTTGATTTTTTTAAAAAAACCTACGGACAGTCGTCGATTTTTTTGGCTTATTAAAAAAAACCAGAAGCTCTTCTTCTCCCCCATTTTCACGCGAACAAGGGAGATTTGTAGGAGAGAAGAGCTTCATTAATCCGATTTTGAGCCAACAATGGGTGAAAGAAACTCAATGTAAGTTTCCCTAACTCCTTTTAAGCTTATTGTGTTGATTTGGTAGAATTTGAACGGCTACTTTAGGGTTTTTAGAGATTTTTGGGTTTTTAGAAACTTTAGAGATTTTGGTAAAAATTGATGCTTTGATAGATTTAGGATTATATAATATTTATATTTAATGTTAAATATTATATAATGTTTAGTGTGAAATTTACCGTAATTTCAGTAATTACGGTAAATTCTCTTTTTCATGGGATCGGGATAATTCACCCGGGAAGATGTTGGCGGGTCTTCCTCGACGCCTTCTGGTACTCATTTGCCGGAATCTGACGTACCTCCCGAGCAGCTACGTCATGACCATCAGCTCCCATAGACGCTGACTTTAGATGAGCTGTTGGTCCAACCGGGACGTGAGTGTTTGCCATACTTGGATCCAAGTGGTGCGGAGGGGACGACGTGGTTTTCAGCTTCAGATAACGGGATCACGAAATGCATCAAGTCTCTGATGCAAAGTATTTTTTGCAAACCGTATGGGAAGTTTACATCCTTCCCTCTGGAGGATAAGGAACTTTGGTTATACTATTTCGCGGTAATTTTTTTTATAAATATAGCTTAGATTTAAATTTACTAACATTAAATCTTGAAATCATGTAGCAACAATTCAATTGGAATCCTGCCTTGACCCCTAAAGTGCGGATGGAGTTCAGGGCTAAAGCGGCGAAGACTTACTCAAACCACCTGTACACTTGGAAGGAGTCTTGGTACAAGACCGGACATAAGCATACACACACACCTGGAGATCTCCTTGTCCTATTCATAGAGTACTAGGAAAAAGAAGAGACGGAAAAAGGTCGGAGAAGAACTCAAAGAACCGGAAAAGTGAGCGGGACGGTAGGGGGATGTCGATTAGAAACGCTGGTGCTAGGAGTTCGTTCACACGACAGGGTGATCTGGTATGATTTAAAACTTGAATCTAATAAATTTTGGATTTTTGTTAATACTATCTAACTTTTATTTCTTGAACAACGGGCTAAGACCGGCCACGAGCCGTCAATCCTTGATATTATAGAAGATCTCCACACGAACAAGAAGACTGGAGAAGTTTAGGACCCGCTGGCTCGGGAGGTTCTCGAGAACTCTAGAAGGCGTATCGAGGAGATCCGACAAACTCAGGCATCTCAAGGGGGAAGCATCGAGATCCCCCTTGATAGGGTATATGATGTAGTTTCTCAGGTAAATAATATTTAAATTTAATTATATATTATTGCATTTTATTAGTACTAATAATTGTTTTCTTATTTCAGACTACGAAGAACTCCAAGGGCCGGACTTACGGGTTCGAGAACATGGCTTCTTATTTCTTCCCAGGATCGGGATCCTGAGGTTCAACGGCTCATTATGAGGAGTTGAGGAGGAAGAACGAGGAGATGAAGAGAATGAAGATGAAAATGGAAGCATAAGCCAAGCAGATAGAGGAGATGGAGGCTTTGCAAGCAGAGCGCGACTTTCAGATGGAGCTTGAGATGGAGGCGATGCGGGCGAAACAAGATAGCATGGACGAGTTCATGAGACGTTATCAGGGCTAGATTAATATTGTTATCGTTTTGTATAATTACAATTTATGGATTTTTAGAATATTTTGATTTTTATGAATATTTTAATTATAATTTTATAAATATTCTGAATTTTATTTTAATTTTGATATTTTTAATTTTCTTTTAAAAAGAATTTAAAGAATCTGTCGATAATCCGTCCATAAACCGTCAATTTTTTTTAAAGGATCCGTCGATAATCCGTCGATATTTATCGATGGATTATTGACGGCACCTAATCGACGGATTATCGACGGCAACAATACGACATATTATCCGTCGATAACGTGCCCTCGATAATCCGTCGATAAATATCGACGAATATATAAAACCGACCACCTACAATCGACCGACTATATCCGTCGATAATCCTTCGATTTTGCTCATTTTTAGACAGAAAATCAACGGATATGCCCGTCGGTTTTAGCGTGTTTTCTTGTAGTGAATTATGACAAAAAAGAAAAGAAAAAGCAAATTGATTGTCTTACCAAATTAACTGATTTAGGAACTCGAACAAGTTTTATACGTGTAGATTTAATGATCTGAATAACTTACTTTATTAATGAATGGAACTCTCTTTATATAGAGTTCAAATATAAAATCTAATTATAATTAAATAAGGATAAATATGAATCTTTAACTTCCTATATTTTAGGGGATTTACATGAATCTTAACTATAATATAATACACAATATATTATCTTGTGTATGTCTCCAATAATACGCCTTTCTGGTAACTTAGTTTTGTATGTAGAGTTGTACCAAATGGTCACATTGAAGGTGTTTTTGTCGCTGTCCAAGAGATCAAATGCTAAATACAGAATCAAATAATAATAGTTATATATAAAAAATTATAAGTAAACACATAGAGAGAGAAATAGTAGAGAAGTGGAATAACATGCAACGACCTCTTTGGTGATCATCTTCTCATGATTGGCCTCTATGGAATCATTTCGCCAAAGACTCAACCCTTGAACGCATTTCACTTCTGCTATGAAAAACCCATCGAGCGAGCTAGGAGTCAGTATATGAAAGTTATATATATATATATATATGACCTTCAAAACATAATAACCCGTGTTTTGAAAACCGAACCGGAAGTGTTACCGAATTCAGTCTTGAACTAGATCGGACTAATAATGAAATTCAAGTTTAATCAAACCGGTTACTAATCCAGGTTAGACCAGCATAAGCCCGAAAATCGGCGACCCACTTAAACCGTGTTAAACCAGGTTTAATTTTTAATTAACATTTTTTTCATTAATTCCAACTAAATGTTTTTGTGACAAATTTTTAAGGTATATAATCAATTTAGTATTCCTAATAGTCTATTAAAGTTTTCAACAAAATAGTTAAAGGTTAGTGTCATATTTACAATATTACCATATAACTTAGTTTGTTATGTTTTTAAGTACATTTTATTGATTTTGAATTCAAATTATTGACATATGTTCTTATTTTAACCAAACTTAGTTTATGATTATGAAGTTTTTTCTTCCAAACATAATATGAGTAAATACTAATTTTATATACATATAAAAATTCAACAAAATTATCAAAACAGATCGAATTTGGTCGAACCGCATTGACCGAAAAATATTTTCGGTATGGTTTTCAAAACATTGATAATAACCTTTTTGAAACTGTTCGAATGAGTGTGAAAATGTAGAGGCTGGGTTGCATCGAGGTTGGATGTTGGAGATGGGAAGATGCGAATAAATTCCTGGATCAAAGTAATTGTTGTACTCTGGCTCTGAGGTTGTTCCCTGATCATACATACTTTTTATGATATATATGATATGATATCCCGCATCAAAAATTTAAAAGGACATAGACTAATATATAATGGATATGTATCGAATCACTCGTTACCAATTAATTTTTAGTTAGAAACTCATAATCTTAACATATAATTAATATATACATTAATTCATGATAAGTCCTTAGAGATGAAAACGGAACTTGCCATGACATTATAACCGAAGAAAGGGTCAGAAGAGTTCTTCGTGAAAGAACTACTTAACAGATTCCTTGATAAATCTACAGAAAAAAAACAAAGTGAATATTGATTGAAAGAGGAAACAAAGATACTATAAAATATGCATACAAATTAATGAGAATTATACATACTTGCTCCAAGGGAAGGATTATTCCCAGTAACAAGTATTGTTAGAGGACAAGATTTTGTTCGTCCACAGGAGTCAGAATCGAGACGTGGAATTAGTAATAAAGGAGGCAATGGTGGAGGGTTGGGGAAGGCACAAAAGATGGCCTGATTTTGAGATGAATATTTCAAACCACAACTCATTCTTTCGCACTTGCCATCGTTATTGTCGTCAATGCATTTGCAACCACACCGATTATCATCAGAGTTATTAATCTGTGTACCGAACAGAGCATGCATGCCCAACTAGAAGCATGCAGAGATATAAAAGGATCGAGCCGAACGTTGCTCCATATATTCCGTTTCTGCACCAATCAATGTATAGTTACATCCTTGCTTTGAACATCAAAGGATCTAATACCAAGGTATATATGTATTATTGGACCAAACCTGATAAGTTAATTTTTTTCTAAACAAGGCATTGGCCGCGTCAAGAAACTAGCATGAGCCATTGATGAAAGCTTCGCCTCCTCTCTTGATTTTGTATTTTCTGATGTTTTATCTTTCTTTTTGTTTTGGGTTTAATGACATTGACTGTTGCGAACGTAAAGTTTATAATGAAGATCCATGTGACAAACTATTTTTTTATTGGGTTAACTTTAGTAGACCTTCCAAACTTTGTTGACCTAACTTCTTTTTTTTTCTGTACTTTATAACTTTTTAGTATTAATTCTTGAACTTCGACTGCTCTTTACAAGACCCCATGTAATATTTGAACTCATCATTCCCCCATCCTTCCGGCGATTAAAAACGAAAACTGCGATTAAAAATTGCTTTTTCGATTAAATTTAAACCGAAATCTTAATTTCATTTTAAACCAATCCCGATTTTCATTTCACTCCCAAATTACCAAAAACCCATTCCTTCTCTCTGCCACGAAGATCCGCAATCATGGTTTCTCTACACGGAACCCGATTTTCTCTTGTCGTTCCGTCGTTCTCGGCTTTGGCTACTTTTTCCGCCGGCGGCGTCAATGAACCGGTAACTTCGGAGAAATCAAGCAGAACTCTTCTGTTTCGAGTCGGTCACGGGTTTGAGCTGCATCGAATAGAGCCAGGGTACCCTCTGATCATTGGCGGGATTGATATCCCTCACGATAGAGGCTGCGAGGCTCATTCCGATGGTAATTTCGTCGTCGGGTTTAGTTGAAGCTAGTATTAGATTTGAGTATTGAACTTGTTGCTGATGTCATCATTTCTCTTCATCAAAGAAGCTATAAGCTTTCGTAGTTTTCTTTTAAGACTTCATTTTATAGAATGTTCCGATTTTGAAGCTAGATCCATAGGATGATGGAATTTACTCAGTTTGCAAGTGGGTTGATATCAATGTTCTCTACTCTTGAGTAGAATCTTCTAATCTATAATCTATAGAAAGTAGAAGAGATGTAGAGAATCAAAATACTTTAAAACATTTTATTCAGTTCCTCTTTCTTAACTGTTGTGATCACTCAACGATGCTACTATGTATAATCTTATACCATTTGCATACATGAGTTTTTATCTTGCAAAGTTTGGGCAGAACTCGAGTTTAAGATTAGGTTCCTGCATCTTAGGTCGATAAACTATATCTAACAATTCTCTGAGTTGTTACATATCTCCTTTGGATGGAACATGTATGATTGATGTTAAGTTTAAGTACTCAGGATATGAAGAGTTTCTTGTTGATGGGTTAAGTATAGTGTAGTATTTTTGATAAATTCAAAACCATGATTGCCTGTGAATGTTTATTGCATTGAAACTAATGCGAAGCAAGCTATAAAATATAAATAACGAACACTTGTAATTATTAGGTGGTGACCGGTTTTAATTGTCTTTATGTTTCAGGTGAGACTCATGGACGAGGCAGGATGTGAGATAGGAAACCTAGACGTAATATTGATTCTCCAGAGACCAAAATTAATCCTTCACAAAGAAACAATCAGATCAAATCTATTGCAGCTGCTTGGAGCAAATCCTAGTGTTGTCAACCTTCAAGCCAAAACCCATGAGAAAGTTGATAGCCTCGGAGAAATCAGAAGCATTGCAGCTCACACTGTTGTTCTCCTCATGAAGAAGTGAATCTACACTCAAGTATAATCACTCTTAAGAGTCTTATGAATCCCTTGTTAGAAACAGGGGAAAATGAATCATGTGATGATTGATACATTAGTAATAATACGTATGCAGTAACTCTAAAATGCATCTCTTTAGTTAAAACTCCTAATTCAAAGACGTAGGCATTAACGTTTAAAAATGCAGTCGGTTCTTATAAATTTCTTTCATATAAATTCCTAAAAAAAAGATCCAAGAGACTCAAACATGGCTTGTTTGTGATGGTTGTGTAAGCTCTAGTGCTTGTAATGGTGTGTAACTTGTACTTGTTGAGGCGTCCTGCTACATAAAAAAATACAAATCACAAAAAATTATACATAAATTACAAGTCACCATTGTCTTGGCTCAAAAAAATACAAATCATAAAAACATTATACATACAACATCATCATTTATAACTCTGTATGAAGTAGGATCAGATAATGTTCACCACTGTCTTGGCTCAAATGATGGTTTGGATCCAGAGGTGTTGCCATAGGTTTAGATTCAAGAAAACCAGTCTCTTCCAAGATGTCTAATTCATACTTTCTTTGACAAATGGAAATGCCTGTTTTGTTGCGAGAAATCTCAAGGCCTAGAAAGTATTTAGGAATACCAAGATTCTTGATCTGAAAAGTAGACTTGAATACTTGTTGCAGATTGTCAATTGCTTCTTCATTGTTGCTGGCAATTAGTATATCATCGACATAAACTAATATTGCCACAAAGGCCTGTTTTGTGGATTTAGTAAACAATGTATGCTCAGCTTCAGATTGTTGAAAACCATCTTTGATCAGCACTTGGGAAAATTTCTTATTCCACTGTCTTGAAACTTGTTTTAAATCATAGATTTATTTCTGTAGTTTACTCACAACATTAGGTGGTAAAGTGACACCCTTAGGAGAAGTGTAACCAGGTGACAGAGTCATATATATTTCCTCTTCAAGATCACCATGCAAAAAAGCATTGGTGGCATCCATTGTCTTAGAAACCAGCCTTGTATTGCTGCCAAACTTAAGAATAATTTGACAGTAACTAGCTTTGCCACTAGTGAAAAAGTATCAACATAGTCTACTCCTTGTTGTGTGAACCTTTTAGCAACTAGTCTAGCTTTATATATGTCTAATGTCCCATCAGCCTTATATTTGATTTTATAAATCCATCTACAACCAACTGGTACTTTCCCATCAGGTAGAGACACAATTGACCAAGTATTAGTTTTCTGAAACTGCTCAAGTTCCTGATTCATAGCCTGTATCCATTGATCTGATTTTATAGCTTGTTTAAAATTTTTGGGTTCAGACTCAGAAGTAATATTGAGGATAAAAGATTGGTGATGTGGGGATAAGGCAGAATAAGTAAGAATAGAGGAAACATGATAAGGAGATGTCCTTGGTTTAGGGGAAATGGTTTTGTGATTAATGTGATTACACTGATAATCAGCTAGATATGAAGGAAGCTTAATGTTTTTGCGTGGTCTACATGTGTTTACCATTGTAGATGTAACTAAAATTGGTGGAACATTACTCAAATCAGGTGGAACAAGTAATGAAGTTGTATTGGTAGTAGTAACATTTGTGCTATCTAAAGTGACTGAGGTATTAGAAGGAACATAATTAGGCATAGGAGATGTATTTAGAGTAGGAGAATGAACATGAAGAACTCATTTTTCCCGAGAAAATTGCAGAAAAGCATTATTTTCGCTCTGATACCATATTGAAGATGAAAAGAAGAGAGAAGAAAAGATTTATTCATCTTAGTCAACTCTGTAAACTATACACATCTTTTATATACAAAGAAGTCAAAGTAACTAACTAACTGTTTATTAACTAACAACTAACTAATCACTCTTAAGCTCATTAATTAGCTCACTAATTACAATATACAATAAGTCTAATAAAGTGGATCTTCGACGAATTTTCCGTGCTACTTAGCTATCTTTCCTATCCAATATGCAAAATGATCACGCAGAATGAGAATAATATGCACCATAAGCACTTTGACAATGCTCTAAAAGGTCTGAAGAGTTGAGAGATCGCAGAACAAAACCCAAAAGCGATAAGAAATTCTTCCCATGGTGATGCAGAGACTACCTCTCGAAAATAAAACCAACAAGTTGTTGAGCCTGCAAGAAGGAACTAAGGGAGAAAAACAAGAGTCCATTGATCTTCCGGGTATTGCGAAGTCTAAAGACTGAACACGCCTAAGACAACCGAAAAAGATACGAATCTCAACCGAATCCAAAGTAGAGACAAGGAACGAAGAAGGTGTGTCTCGAAAATATTGAAAATTGACGAAATACGATAAGAGACCAAGGAGGGACCTAAAAGGAGTCCAAACCAGAACCAAAGAGTGAAGAAAGCAACCACTTGAAAATACATTAGAAACATTCGATGAGGAAATCACCAAGCAAGACAAGACCAAAAGCTTAGACCAAAAGATGACAGACATCCAGAGACAACACCAAAGAAAAGGAACAGGTCCAACCAAGTTAAGACCAACAACCTTCAACTTCATCATATTTCAAATTCCATATTTCATTCTTGTTATACATCTAGATTTTACTGGCTAAAAAGATTGTGGTGGTGAAGATGATTAGGGTAGAGAATTGGCAAGGAGTGAATTTCAAGACGCTTAAAGATATTAAGCTGATGGTTTATTATATTTGGGAAGAACATATTTTTATTATCTTATTTGTAAGCTTTTTGGCTGGGGTTTCTAGGAGCATTGACTAAACTGGATCAATTCGTTTAGATCAGACCATCTTGATTTAGCCGAATTCACAAAGAAAGATGACTGTCAAGTCAAGCCTGGCCCATTACCTCTAGGAGGGAGTGAAAACTCGCCACGAAGAGCTAAAAATCAGCATGGTCCGTGTAAAGCCCACTAAACAAGACCATCAACTAGGTCGTGTTAGTCCATCGTGATAGGATAAGTCAGTGTGGTTTGGGTTAACTTTAAAGAAAAACACAATGCTTAAATGAATAGCAACCGCGTCAAGCCCGACCTATTCGCTCGAGGAGGGAGTGACAGTCCGCCGTGAAGAGCACGAAAATAAGTTAGAATGTTCCATACAATGTCCATTAAGAAAGACCATAACATGGGATCTGTCAGCCCATCATGAAAAGCTAATAATTAGTGTGGGACGCACAAAGCCTACTAAACAAGAACGTAAGTGGGTTTTTTTGTGAGTAAAAAGTTGTTTAAAATTCCGTGCAAAACGTAAGTCTAAGTTTAAAATAAAAACAAAACTTCAATTGTTAGCAAGAAGTTGCCAAGGAAAGAGTGATATCATTTTCACGAGCAATAAATTCTTCAACCTGCATGTGTGGAAAGAGACTTGCATTTTTTACATAGAATCATTCATAACGTTATTCGCCCATAACTCAAATATTATGAGGAAACATGGGTTATACTTATATGGGGAAACGTGGGCTCGTAACGTAACGTCGTGATCATATTCGGAAGTAGATAGAGTATAGACCCATACCTATCCACATTAAAGGAAAAATGCTGGCATGTTAGCTTAGCTTTTATAGTACTAAATATGATGTTTAAAGATATCGCCTGGTCATGGTTCCTAGTTCTATCCGGCGGACTGTTAGAGTCGGTTCTTGTTCCAGTGGTACCAAAATTTTAGAAGCTTTTTGCGGATGGTCTTTTTCCAATCACATTTAAAAAATTTCGTGTGGCGACGATCTAAAATCTTTGACACCCTAAACATTAGGAATGTTAATATAGGGCTAAGTTAGCCCGACTAACGGAATCCAATCCAAAAAAACCAATTCATATAAAATCCAACTCAAAAAATCCCACATATAGTAGGTCAAAAAAAACGATGGATATCATAGATATCCAACTAGTTTTTACTACATGTTTTTACGTATGATTTATAAAAATAAGATAGTCACTCTAATGATTGTTTATAAAAACACATTTCTCTTTATCAGAAAATATAAAAAATATAAACATATTTCCCCAAAAAAATAATAAAGCACATTTTTTTACCAAAACTGTAAAATCACAATTTTTATCGAAAATACAAATAAAATTTACAATAAACCCGCGAAATAAAATTTTCCGCAAAATAATACAATAATGTTTTAAAATAAAAAATCTTAAAATCAAATTTTCTGCCAACTTCACAAAATCATGTTTTTCCGCCAAAAAAATGTAAATTTATATTTTTCGCAAAAAAAAAAAAAATCGCGTTTTTTGAGAAAAATCACGTTTTCCTACCAAATCTGCAAAATCACGGGTTTCCGCAAAAAAACCAAAAAATCACATTTTCTCCCTAAAAAAAATCTTATTTTTTGCCAAAACTGTAAAATTACGTTTTCCTATCAAATCGCAAAATCACATTTTTCTGCGAAAACTGAAAAATTATGGTTTCCCTCCAAAACAGAAATATCACATTTTCTCAACAAAATAGCAAAATCACGCTTTATCGATAAAACCATAAAATCATGTTTTCCTTCTAATATCATAAAATCACGTTTTTCCGTTAAAACCATACAATCATATTTTTCTAATAAAACCAACAAAATCGCTAAAACGTTAAAACTATATTTTCTCTCCAAAATTGTAAAATCATACTTTTTCACTCAAACTACAAAATCTTACTATACGATATTTTATTTTACATTTTGAGCAAAAAAAAGGTAATTTTCGTAGAAAAACATGATTTTCCAGTTGTTGCAGAAAACCATAATTTTATGTCTTTACTGAAAAAAATAATTTTGCGATTTTAGTGGAAAAAAATATATAACAAAATAAAATAAAAAACTCATGAGTAATCCATTGCCCTTAACATACCCATAAGAATTTTTCATATAAATAAATCCACCCAATTTTCCCAAACATTTTTAGTAAAAGGTAAACCCATGAGATTCACCCAAGTTTAATATCCCTAGTAAATAATCACTCCGGTTTTGTCGTTGTAGTGACATTATTCGCCTTGATGCTCCTTGTTTTATGTAGGATACCATTAATGTTCTGAGAACTAGAGTTGTGGTAAGTAAGGGCATCAGCATTGGAAGGACCAAAATGTGGTCCTTAAGATTAAAATATTAATAAATGTGTTAAGGACTTTG
>OVBE01004906.1:0-22826 GCA_900406425.1 Iberis pinnata | reverse complement strand
GGAAGACATAATAAACGCAAGAATCAAGATTGAACGGCTGGATGCCAAAGTCTCTATCTTGATGAAGCAGATCTGTGCTACTGATTTCGAGTTCCAACCTGAGATTCATAGGCTGGAGGCGAAGCAGGAGAGGCTGGAGAAGGAGTTGGAGGAAATGAAGATCCCGGGTGTTGACTATGATAAGATGGGATGAAGTTTCACAGGCTATGGAGGACCCTTCGGTCTTGAAGATTTTTAGTTTGTTTTTTTTATTTTAAACTCAGTTTAAAATATGTTATTTTTAAAAAAATTTAAACTCTAAAGTAATACAAGTAGAAGTATGTTTGTTTAAAGTAAATGGCCAAGTTGAAGTATGTTGACGCGTATGTTAGATATGAACTCTAACATACGCGTATGAACTCTAAACTCTATAGTNTTGAAGTATGTTTACTCTTTAAAGTAATACAAGTAACTATAATCATGATTACATAGGGTTAGATAGGAGACGCGTATGTTCTATACGACGTGACCCTTATCTGTCCTTCTATCTTGTAACTCAACAAAAACTTTTATAAGACGTGACTCTTCTCTGTCTTGCTATCTCATATTACCTCTGTATCTTAATTAATACTCTATCCGTTTCATTTTATTAGTTGTTTTGAAGATTTTTTCTTGTTTCACAATTTAAGTTTTCTTCAAATCCCAATGTTAAAAGTAAAACTTTTAATTAAAAAGTAAAAATAAAAATCAAACATCTATTCCATCTGTTTCATAATAAATGATTTTTTAGAGTTTTCATAAATATTTAAGAAGTTCTCGCACAAATTAAGAAAAGTAATAATTATCTTTTCCCTCTCTCCTCTGCGATACGTGTTTCTAGAAGATGGAAACTCTCGCTTTTATTCGCGAATTGCCTAAAAATATTGTGGATTTGCATCTTCAATATCCTTGAGAATCTCATACGTTTTTTTTTATCAGTGCCAATATTTCTTCCAACTTTTTTTTTTATTTAAAAGTAAAATTAAATATATACAATATTGTAATGAATTTTATTCTCTATTGATTACTAATGGTACTATTTGGTACTTTTGATTTGCTATCTGAATTTTTTTATTTGTCTATCTCCAACCATAAACACTTATTGATACGTTATAGGTTGAAGAATTTAGTGTTTAAGGGTTCCTTGACGCGTGGCTATAAGTTCCTTCTCTTATTTTTTTTATTAACTGCTCAGATATTTGTAAATTTTTAAAAATATGTAGTTCGTATAAAATTGTTAAAGTGTTAAGAATAGTGAAACAAAGTTATTAACAATAGAAACAAAAAAAATTGTTCAGAAAATATTTTGAAAACAATGGGAATTTCACAAGATCGCCCTCATAACTTCGACCTCCGGGATGACCGGGTTGATAACGACATCAGAAACGTCGTTGAAGCTAGAGTAGACTGTGGTATTGCCATTCCCCTGGTGAATCCTCCAGAATATGAGTTCACAATATGTACTGTCGTTTTGATGCAGAGTCGGCTTCAATGCAGTAAAATAATCGACATAATGGCCAAAGGCCTTGCATTCCAGATAGCTTCGACTAAAACAAACAATGCAAAAAACACAATCAATACACATATACAACACATAAAATCCAGCTGATACAAATATACTTAGTCTCTAATCATCAGAACAAACGTCAGCATCAACACCCTCTCCATGAGTCCCATCATTGTGACAGCTTCTTCATACATCACATTGTCTATGTACTTTATTCGACCGACTACGTGCACTGCATAATCAAGATAAGAGCATCAGGATTTTTTCTATTTATTTGCTCTGTTTTCTCTGATTTTGCACTACAGTTGTTTTGTATACCCAATCCTATTACTATTCACTTTTATATTCCATTTATTATTTACCAAATCTAACATAAACACTAATCACTAGGCGCTAAACCATGAACAACAAGAAAAAGTACCGGTTTCAGTGTGCACTGGACGTGGTTTCCAGTGTGGTTAGCAAGTATGAACTCCCTCACGATCCCGTAAGGGTATACGACCTGAAATCTTGAAATCACCTTCACCCTGAAGGTGTCCTCGCACGTACCAGTGTAGACGAAAGATGTGAGATCTCTAACTTTAAGAATAGCCATTATTGATGAAGATGAAAAATTAAGAATGAGAGATCAAAATCTTCGAGATGATAGATGAGATATCAAAATCTACAAGTGATTTGATTTTGTTTGATTTTTTAGAGAGATGGAAACATAAGCGACGCGGCTTTTAAATGCATTTATTTAATTAAATTAAAAAGAAACAATCGACTTAATCGGTCTTATCATGTTCTCTTATGTAATAATAACTGCAAGTTATAGGTTTCGTGTAATTGTTAAATTTTATTAAATTTTCATTATATCTCTTATCTTCTCAACTTTTTCTACATTAATTGCTCAGGTATTTGACACTTTAGGTATAGATGTGGTTATGGTTAATTTTGTTAAAGTGTGTAGTGCTAACATTTAACATTACAATTTGTACCGTTAATTTTGTACTTGTTTTTCAGTGAATTGTAGGTTCAATAAAATACAAACAGCATTGTTACATTCGATTTGAACAAACAATAAATTATCATTTGACCAAATAACAGTTGACCCTAATGCATCATCAATAAATGTAATCTCTTCAGTTGGCCTCCACACCTTCGCCTTACCAATCTTAACAATTTCAACCCAAACCTTTCTTGCATTTGGACCTATTGGTACGAAGTGACACTTCTCATTTGGATCTGTTTAAGCTACTCTCCCTTCAGCTACAGTGCGTCCAGAGTTGTTGCAATCCAAAAGAATACATTTATCCTTTGCACTTCTCTTGGAACTGGTGTTGTTGCGTGGAGTCTACAATTGAAACAACAATAGATTAATCAAGTATAAGACCAGTCATTACCTAACTAGAATAACAATAACATACCACTGTTTTGGATTATCTGGTTTTGTAGGGGTTCCTTTAGTGGATGTTGGGTTAAGGAGTTCAATCTTTAATAGTGACCATGCAATTTTCTAACTAAGTGCATCAAAGTTGAATACCATGGCAGGAGTTGGCCTCCAAAGAAAATCTTTGGCCGTACAAATCGTGTCAACTTTAACACTAACAACATTGGACCTATATAAATAATGTTGACCCTTTTCATTGCATCTGTTGAGCATATGATACCTTCACCAAAAACCTCATAGTTTCCATCGGTGTAATCAAATATTTTACATCTTTGAGTCTCATCTACATTGGTTTCCTGCAATGTAAAAGTGTAATAATTATGTACTTGAATAGTAAAAAAATTAGATGGAGATACTTACATATATATAGTCTTCATAACTTGTTTCCCTGTCCACAATAACTTTCTCAACACGCCATGCAATCTTGCATCCCACAGCTAGGCCAATTGATGCTATTGACTCTGATATAGGCCTCCAGAGAGCAGATTCAGGTGTGATTGCAGATGTCACAGTAATGGCTACTGCAGAAGGACCAATTGGTATCCTACCAACTTTGTAGTATGGATCAACAGAGCAAAATGAACCTTCCCCAATCACAACTTTGTAGTCAGTCCAATCCAGCACTTGTACTCTCACGCCTTCTTTCAATTCAGAAACACACTCAGATTTTTCAGTACCACCAGTTGTTGTCTGAAACATGGCTACTGATTTAATTAACAAATTAGGAAATTGATTTAATATGATATAAAATATAATTACCTTATTTCCAGTTAATCTCTCAACAATTCCCTTCAACTTTTCAATATGACATTGCAAATCAGCAATCTTTGAGTATCTAGGTTGTAGAAATGATAGCTTAGTAGAACTGATCCCTCTGCCATACCCTCTCACTCTTCCATGTTTCTCTTTTCCCAAAACATTGCTCACTGCATCTTCCTTGAAGTTATCACATGATGTAGAGTCCATAGAGTGATTGTATTTCTTCCTAATATAAATATTTAACACACAATATATAAGAATGATCATTTATATATATATATTTATGTAACAATGTATAAACAAGTTTCATAACTACATACAATAGTGTCAGCAAACTCAGACCTCACAGCTCTACCAACCGCATGTGTGTGTCTGGCAATTCAAATCTGACTCCTACTAATCTTCCTTGGATTTGGACTCTTCATTTTCTTTATAAAAAGATAAAATATTGATTAATCTTTTTCATAGGATGGAATTGAATATTCATTTTAATTACCATTTCATAAGCTAATCTAAGCATCCCTTTGCAACTTGTTGTGTGAGGTATTTGTTTTCTTCTCAGCTCTTTGTACTTCTTACTTGTTTCCTACAACAACAATACTTAATTAAAGCTAAAAGACATATAAAAAAGACAATATGACCATTACAACAACATTAACAACCTTGAACGTGTGAGAGGTCTTGCTCCTAACCCATGAGTTCCATACTTGAGAAGATGAGATGTTGTTGGGTTATAAACCAATCCTCTCAGCAACACTTTTGGCATTTCTTACTTGTGCCACCAACCTTGACTTCCCAGCCCTCCACAAACATCCCAACTGCTTCATAAGAACCTCTTTCTGCCACTCTTCTTTCATGTCAAACCTCCCCTACATCAAATTATGCTAAAATGAACACTTATATTGGATCAAGATAAATTGGTTAAATTTTCAAACATACCTGGATCTCCTCCCACATGGTATCCTTAGACACTTTATCAAGTTGTCTCCAATCAGGAAATGTAACTATAACATGTTCTCTCACCAGAGGACCAAAAAAAGGATGACAATGTAACAGAACCAGGTCCAACATGTTCACTATACTCATTGAAAGACATTGAGACCCTTTCATTAGGATCTATAGCCACTGTACGCTTCTTTGTTGGTCATCTTCTATTTTTTTCCTTCACTTCATTAACTGGAGTTTTATTTCCTTTAGTCCTATCATTGTCAACCATATGTTTATCCATGTTAACATGGTCATTACGTTCACTACTCTGATCATTTTCTTCATGCTCATTCTGTTCAATACTTTGTGTCCGATCATTTTCTTTCTCAAGAGCTTGTTTCTTAGTAACTTCTATCTCATTGTCAAGTATTACCTTCTCACCCTCATCAAAACTGTCATCATTATCAGCAAAACCGTCATCATCTTCATTAACTTTATCCTCATCTTCAAGTCGTCTTATATTCTCACCCTCAGCATCTTCCACCGCTCTATCTAATTCTTCATGTTCAACTGCCTCATTGGAATTTGACAGATTAACAACCTCCTTATTTTTTCTAAAACTCTTTTTCCTTGTTTGAATCTCATCATTGCTAGCATTTTTTACCTCATGTTGATCCAAATTAACAGGTTCTTCTTCTTCAGTACTACTTTTTCTCTTAGTTCCTCTTGCTGCATTTTTACCCCATGTTGGTGCAAGTGTAGCCTCTAAGCCTTGGTTATGTCTACTAAAACGGGCCCCCAGCAGGTCCAACAATGTCCCGAAGTAACGCATACACTGAAGATCTTATGAAAATAATGAAGAAAGAGATCAGAAATAACTAAGTCGATCAATCGAATTGATTATGTTGAAAAAAGATACCATAGAATTTTTTGTATTTTCTGCAATAGTAAGTGCCGAAACTAAGCAAATATACGCGCCTCAGTATTTTTGTTTTCCCGGGAATGAAAAAAATAGCGTCCAAAAAAATGAAATTCTATGGATAAAATCCATGTCCATATACAATAGCAGTTACACAAAAACGATATCATGGGACGCTATCGATAGCCATATTTCTTGTAATGTAAGAATGTAAGTTGCAGTTTTTGAATCCTCTCCCCAGTGTGATTCAGGTACGGTAGAATGACTAATCATATTCCTTACCATGTCCTTAAGAGTGTGGTTTCTTCTTTCATATACAACATTCATGATGGGAGACCCATGCATTGTGTATTAAGGTACAATACCACACTCCTCTAGGTATTTGGAAAATGGTCCTGGACGATGTTCTTCTGAACCATAATACCGACCGTAGTATTCACCACCACAATAAAATATGACAGATTTTATTCTTCGGTCGAGTTGATTTTCAACCTCAGCCTTAAAATTTATGAACACGTCCAATGACTCTGATTTTTCATGAATAAAAAATAGGTATGCATATCAAGTATAGTTGTCAATGAATGATATCAAGTATTGTTGACTGTTCCAAGATGGAGTCGGAAATGGTCCACAAATATATGTATGTATCAACTGAAGGACTTCCTTAGGTCTATATGCACCTAATTTATACTTATGGTCTGTTTCCTTAAATGCAATCTACATAGACATCAAAATATGTGAAATCAACTGACTCAATATACCTTCTGACACAAGTCACTAAACTCTATTTCTAGATATGTGAACTAGGTGCTTGTGCCATAGAGTTCCTCAATTTGAATTTTCTAAATTTTCTTTTAGGACCTCTGGATTCAACACTTATATTTTTAGCTTTAGAAATTAAAGACAAGGTAGTTACTAAATTTTGTCTAAAAATAGTTAGACATGAATAACATGATATATAAATAAGAATTGGAGACTAAATGTTGTCTAAAAAACTGTTTGAAATGCGCGATTGCCTCCACATCTACTAGAAAATCATTAGCCACATGAATGCATATTTCATCATAAGTTAGTTTTCAGTAGCTCATGCAATCCTGTAGTGAAACACTGATATTAGTAGTAGCACCTGAGTCTAATTACCAAGTGTTTCTAGGTACATCAACTAAATTTATTTCAGAATAGAGAAAAGCAAGGAACATACCCTTTTTACCACGCCAAGCGTGATACTTATGGTAGTCCGTATTTAGGTGTCCAGCCATCTTGCCAAAGATTGCACCTTGGACCTTTGGCATCTTCATTCTTAGTGAGCTCAAATTTCTTTCTTTTGCCCAAACTCTTAGAGGTGTTAACCATGTGAGCATTTTCTGTCTTTTCTTGTTTCATCCTATCTTCCTCATGCACACAATATGAAATGAGCTCATTAGGAGACCATTGCTTCTCTTGTGTGTTGAACCTAGATTTCAATTATTGAACTGAGGAGGAAGATAGTCCAAGACAAAGAATATGAGCACTTCATCCGAAAAGTGTCTTGAGTTTTGAATCAATGTTAGATGTTTCCAAAATGTGCTCCCTTATTGTTCCTTTGCATACAGAATATGAGCACGCTTAATTCCGCCTTAACTTGCGAAGCGTATGTCCATTTCGGCAAGGAACCATTTTAAGATCTTTGATCTCCACACAACCTCTAAATTTTTTCGGAATGGTGTCCATAATGATCATTAGACCAATGCGATTGGAACATTCTCACTTCTCATAATTAACTTGATACTTAGCACTGGTGGTATCCAAAGGAGAAGTAGGTTCTTCCATTTTTAGCGCAAGGTTATGATCCATACACCCCATAACGATCGTAACTTTAGTTTTCTATTCTTTATAGTTAGAGCCCTAAGTGTTGGAATTGAACCTAAGTTGGTAGATAAATCGAAAATATTCGCTGGAAGAGAGAAACTTTTTTTATTTAACACTCACTAATTGCATAAACCAATAATAAAAAGCAAACAATTGCACAACCAATCCAAGATACCAAATGTAACATTAATACCAAGTCTTTGGACAATAATATTAACTACTAGCGGTACTCTTGTTGTAATGATCAAACACTGATAATAATTCATTTTAAATGTTAAACTTTCCTTTGGACCGATTTATAATTCACATGTTTTTATCTAGATAATCATCACGTGTTCAACATCACATGTATATATGTAATTTGGAAAAATATAAAAATTTCTTTGGGGCGATTTAATATTCATATAAATATACATATATACAACATTTAATATTTTTCATGAAAAATATCCTCAAAAATATCACTTTGGTGGTATCTTAATTCAAATTATTTCACTTCCAATATTAAACATGTACAATCAAATTTAATTATTGATTTAAAATTTTATTTATTAAATTTTTAAATTTAATTATATTCTTGGTCAGACTTAACATAAAGTTTGTTGGTGCCATATACAAAATTTGACTTTAGTCTAATGGTTAAAGAAGAGAGGAGGAAAAACTGCATCAATTCAACCTGGTTCGAACCCGGTCAAACGCAGTTTATTTGCGTGTTGACCAGAGGTGGGCTCCACCCGCTCCCGCGGGTCCAACACGCGCCCCCTATCCTTTTTGAAAAAATATATGAAGGTGGGCTCGAAAACAGGCCCATATACTTGTTTCAAGTCTGAATTTTTTTTTATTCTTTATGAAACAATTTTCTATAGGTTTTAATTAACATAAACTTTAGATTAAAATTTCTAGAAACAGAACTAGATTCAAATACTACTCCAAAATAAATTTCAAAATTTATAAGCAATATTGAATCTAAACATGCTTAACCACATATTATAGAATACTTTTCAAGCATAAACCTTACAAAAAAATAAGAAACTAAATTATCTGAAAATTTGTATGATAAAACTTGATTATCAAACCGAATTTAATATGGTTGCTCTGATACCAATTGTTGGGTTTTTATAAATCCATAACCTTAATCCATATCAGTTTCTGATGATTCCAAACATAGAGGAGGAGTTAAATATTTGGATCGTCTGGAACAATTTCGACGGAAAAGATAAAATAGTTTCAAGATATAGTATAATAACGTGTCTAAGGATGGAAAAATATAGATCTCTCCAGATGGAAAAGAGATTTTACTCAAGAGTGAGGCTATGGCTATGCTAGTATATTCAGTAAACTGTCAAAATATTGAATCTACTATGTCAAAGTTATGGTAGAAATCTACAAACACCTATAAAAAGTTTGCATGGATGTCATGGGACAATTTGCAACAACCAAAATGATAGGGTGGGCTAAATTTAAGGAACATAGAGGTTTTTCGTCAACCGCTTCTTGCCAATCAAGCTTGGAAGATCTTACGATGGCCAACCTCGCTCATTTATTAGATGGTTCGATCACGTTATTTCCGGCAAGGCCATTTTTTAAACCCCACCTTAGGAATTTGGGTTGGAAAAAATATGTTTTGGGAGAAAACTTCTTAGTAAGGGACTACGTGCATATATGGGATGGTCGAGATATTATGATGGGAAGCTAACCATAGTTGCCCACGTCTTATCGACGACCATCTCCGACTACTGCAGGCAATTCAAATGCGCTACTAGTGGTTATCTGTTTGAGCAATAACAACTAATGGAAGGATAAAGCGCTTAATATTCATATTCATATTCATAAGTAGAGATGTTAAAAATGGGTAAAAATTAGGAAACCGAAAATCTCTCCATTTTCAATACAAAATGCTGAATTGCGTAATACGTAAAATACGTTGAATTGCGTTTTTCAGCCAAAAACGTTGAATTGTGTTTTCCAGCAAAAAAACGCTGAAACTAGTTTTTCAGCCAAAAACGCCAAATCGCGTTTTCCGCCAAAAACGCGCAAAAAGCGCTGAAACTAGTTTTTCTACTAAGAACTCTAAACCGCGTTATCCCGCCAAACGTCGAATCATGTATTCCGTCTAGGGCTGGGCGTTCGGATATCTCAACATGATCGGGTTCAAATTTTTGGGTTTTCAAATTCTCGGATTTTCGTCTATAGAATCCGTTAGGGTGTTCTAGGACTTCATATCAGATTTAGTTTGGTTATTCTTGGGTTCGGTTCGGTTCAGGATCGGGATCGGATTTCCGGGTATTTCGGATTTATGATTTGGTTTCGGATTTTGGGATTGAAATCGGTAAAAATATTTGAAAATGATTTGAAATGATATGAAATAAAAATGTTTTATTCAATACCTATTATGCAAAGTATTTTAGATATTTAACCAAATGAGCATATGACAACAACACTAAAGATTATATTCAAAGTGATATTGTTTCGTATGACAAGTCTATACTATGTGAATTATGACACTATAAACTTAAAAATGTATATATAAAATTTGACTATAAAATTGAAAAACGTACAACACATGGCCAACTCTGCACTATAATAATTCTTTCTTATGTTGTATAACTGGATGCACAATCCAAAAAACCGAAAAAACTCATTTGTTTCTATAACTAATAACATTTTTTTTTCTTTTCTTCAATAGTATTTAAACTCGTTTAGAGTGGCAAGTTTCACAAATAAATGCTTGAGATATTAACAACACTGGATTTAAAATAAATCATACTATTGGTTTATTATAAAAATATGAAACTTAGAGTTAATAAATTAGTTTAGTTATTTTCGTATATCCGAAATTGGTTCGGATATTTTATGATATCCAAAATTGGTTCGGCTATATACGATCGGATTTGGTTATCTGATTCAAATAATTATACTATCAAATCGGTTATTTTACAACATCCGAACCCGACTTTTCGAATCGGTTTCGGGTTCGGGTTTCAGATATTTTGCCCACCCCTAATTCCGCCAAAAACGTCGAATTGCATTTTCCCGCCAACTGAGTCGCGTTTTCGCCAAAAACGTCGAATTGTGTATTCCTCCAAAAACGCTGAATCACTTTTCCGCCAAAAACGCCCAGTCGCTTTTTCCTGCCAAAATGTCAAATCGCGTTTTGCCGCCAAAATTTGACATATTTCTTTTTATGTTTATTTGACTAAGCAAATTTTAATTTCTTTTAAAAGACTTTTATCTTTTAGTTACACATATCTTAAAATTGAAACTTATGTAGGCAAAAAAAAAAAAAACATTCAAAGGAATAAAATAAATTTGACTATCTAGAGATTTTCTTTAGTGTTAAAATTTAAGAGAAGAAGAAATTTTAATATAATGAACTACAAAATTATACTAAGATACATAATTGTTTTGATGATACATGCATGTATACAACTCTTTTGATTTTGTAATGAATATTCTACCTTTCTTACTTGATGTGTATTGTTTGATTACCTCAAATTTGTAAATGGATAATTTACATTTTATAGTTTAGAATCTAAACATAACAAAATCTTATCAAGAACTATTGTTTCATGATCATATATGATATGGAAGATTACATCTCAGAGGCCAAATCTTTTTGGCAATTTCTAAGAATGATCAAGAATCACAAAACGCATTCTTTCTCCTCCCAATATAGCTTTATCAAATGAAGGAAGTGAGCTGGTTAATTTTAAGATAGAATGAATTTCAGATACAATTCAAACACTCAAGAAGCTCTCCTTTTATAGGAAGAGGAAAAAGTAAAAATATGTTATAACTGAAAATATGGTAAACCATCCAGAAGCATCTCAATCATTTTACCCATAAACCTTCTTTAACTGCTTCTGCCATTGCTACATACTCAACCTAAGTGGTTAGAATGCCACTATTTGTTGTAAACTTGAGTAAATGTTTAGATCACTTAAACCCTTGATGTATTTGACTAACCACTTGAAAACTTCTCAAAGAATAGATTTAGGTTTTCTCATAAATCTACTAACTAATCAATCTGCATAGGTTAAAATCGGTCTTGTATTAACTATTCTATTCATGATACTGCCTATTGCATTTAGATGAGGGAATTGAATATATGTATAAATACATTCCTCATCACCTAGTAGTAATGCTAGCTTTAAGTAAAATCCAATAGGTGTTTTTCGGTCTTTGAGTTATCTATATTGATCCTACAAAGTGGCTTCTTTAGATAAACTCATTGAGATAATTGTAAAATTTCAGCATGCATGTCTGGCTCTCAAGATATACATGCACAAGATTATGATGGCAAAACTCATATTCTTCATTTCAAATTATGAGTTCTAAACAACAAATAGACACGATTTCGATGACTAGACTACTTTACATAAAAACATGCATCGTGGTCACTTTTATTAAATTTTTGATGACACATGAAGTTGTCAAATCTATAATTCCATTGTCATGGATTTGTTTCAATCCATATAGTGATTTTCTTTAGAGACTTACCAAATCTTTATATGAATTTTTTCTCAAAACCTTCAAGGTGCTTCACATATATATGTTTAACCACTAGGGAAAATACCTCTTAAAATTTTTCCCTTTTCTTTGCGTAAAACTTTTGACTACCAACCTTGCTTAATATCTTTCCGATTCAGCTCTAGAGAAACCAAGCTTAACCTTAAATAACCACTTGCAATAAATTATATTTACTTTCTCTAGCATATTGAAAATATTTTGATGTTTAATGATTTCATTTATTTCTTCATTTGTGCCAATTTGGATCCTTTAAAGCTTTATGATAGCAACTTGGTTTTGTTGTAACAATTTTTTCTAACCTCATTAATGCAAATGCTACTTCTTCTGTATAGTCGTTAGACGATGCTAGTGGTACTGTGTAATTTTGATATAATCTCCAATGATTTTTCATCCTCAATTGCAACCTCCTGTGTATCTCGACCTAAAAAAAGATGACCCCTTTACCATATATAGAAGTCAACTCATCTAGTAGACTTATCTTAACTATAGTCCTTGAACCTATAGTTTTTCTGCATTTTATCCTATTAATTGTATTATTTTCTTATTCAAATTTAAGGTCCTTAAACACCTTTTTCTAATTAAACATCACATTTTGACTAACAACACACTTTCTCTCTTCAATTAATCAGAGTTAGTTTTGAGCTTTCCTTGATCTTGATGCACATAACTTATACCTTTAATAGATTTAGGTTTGAGATTTCCTTGATCTTGATGAACATTAGTTATTACGCCCAATATATATTCTCATGTGCTCATAACCAGGTTCTTGTTTAGCCATAGTAGCTCTGGAACACTACGATCAATAGCCTTGAGACTCCAACATATGATCATCTCCTACAGACCCGATCCTAAGATTTTAAAGGCTACAATCTAAAATGAAAAAATAGGCCGATTCTTAAATTAAAATTTTTTTAAAACGGTTAGTTCTTAACCTAATATTTTGAAAAAATAAGCCGCAAACTCGTGCTTGGTATGCTTGGCCGCAAACTCCAACATATGATTATTTCCTAGAAAATTAGTTGTAGCTTCCTTTTCTTGAATATCTGAGAACTACTCTCTTGTAGAGGATATATGGAATGTAGAGCTTGAGTTAACAACCTAAATATCATTTGAGTCATATATATGTATGGTTAGTGCTTCTGAGAACACTAGCATCTCAGTTATAACCCATGCTTCTCCCTGGCTTTTAGTTTCCGTTTTCATTTTCTTCGCATAACATTTCTTCTTTAGGTGACCTCTTTATTTCATAACTAGCATACTCATGTTTTATTTGTTTTTGTTTTAGTTCTTCTTCTGGTTTAGATCCTTGTGCATTTGTTATGAATCTTTCACTACTACAATGAATAAATGTAGATCCTTTTTCTATTTTTGAAGATTTTGATATCTCCCTTCGTCATGATCTTGCAGCATATATTACTTCTTCTAATGTCAATGTTTCTCTTCCATATTTAAGAGTATTGTGATTATACAAAATATCATATTTGTTAAGGATTTAGACAACTAAGATCGTTCTAATGTGGGCCACATACTAGTTGTACTTTCACATGAGTTTCTGAAGTTGCAAGATTGTCAGATGATTAATTTTTTACTTTCATTGTGGGCGCATAAATTAACTCGGGTGAATTTACTGGATATGGGCCGGCTCGGGGTTTGACGACAAGCGGAGAGTTGCACCGGTGATCCGGAGAGAGCTCACAACGATCATGCACGGTGAGTCACAAGGGTGCTCTAAAAAATGGCCACAAAAACCATGCACAGTGAGTCACGAGGGTTCTCCGAAGAGTGGTCGCGATGACTATGCGCGGTGAATTGCACCGGATCTTTGGAGAGTGCCCGCAACAACCAAGCACGTTGAGTCGCGCCGATGCTTTGGAGAGCGGTTGCAACGAGAGGTCACTCAAAGCCCACGAGCGGGAGAGACTGACGATTGGCTGGTACGGCCCATCGCGAACACTACCCTTAGTGGGCTGATTCGGCCCGCCAGGAAGCCTGGAGTGGAGTCGTTTAGAAGAGTCACAAGTTGGGGGTCAAACGGTAAGTTATGCAAAGTTGGTAAGATGAAACGGAAGACCGGAGACATTGAATGACACTGAATGCGTGAGATGCTGAAGGAGCCTCGTGAAGATTCCTATAAGTAGTCTCCATTAGGGTCCAGAGAGTGGACAAAAATTCCTCTGTAAAACTTGTAATACTTAAGCGAAACTTGTAGAATAGAGAGAACATTGTAACGCTTAAGAGATTCTAATAAAGCAAACACTTTGATATTTCTCATTTCATTCATTTTCGATTAAATTTGGTGTGAGGGAAATTCTGCTCTCACATTTTGGCGCAGTCTGTGGGGAGTGGAAAAAATTTCTGAAGAAGTCACCCCTACCTAGAAAGAAGAGATGGATACACCAGTCAACAACCCAACTGTTGGTGCTCTCGCAGAGGTGAAAACTCTGCTCGCGACCATGGTGAGTTCTGTCGAAAAATCAAAAGAATCAAGTGATGCACTTGCTGCTCGCTTCAAAAATCATGAGGATAGCATGAAAACCCAGTTGGTGACCATTACGAGTGCCTAGACCAACCTGGAGGCGCGGTTGGGTGCACGGAGAAATCTGCTCCCACCGGTGATGACGACAGACCTTCTTGGTGGGATTACCGGTGAAGTATGAAGCTCCGCAAGCCGAACCCAATAGGGACCTCATGTTTTTATCCTAGATAGAAACAGTTCTGATCCCCCAGAGAATTCTCGTGGAGGAGACGGTTCTGTCCCCCGTAATGGAAACTATGTGTTGAATACTCGAAGCTCAACTTGGGGTACAGCAGACAACATCGTTCAGATCTCTTCTGGCCCGGGTGCGGGAAACTACGAAAGTCTATGTCGGTCAGTCAACAAGATGCACGATGTATTGCTTGTCATGACGTCGAAGGTCCACCGCACGTCAACCGCCGCACCGGAGATTGATCGCGTGATTGTGGAGACAGGGAGAACTCCATTCACTATACGCATGACAAAATCGAGAATAAAAGAGACTGGAAAGCTCTGACTTCCCTTCTATGAAGGAAAATCTGAATCAAAGGCACACATGACCGCCTTTCAGATCGCGGTGACCCGTGCTCACTTCATTGAAGACAAGAAGGATGCGGGTTACTGCAGGTTGTTTGTGGAGAACCTAACCTTGATCCGCCTTGGGTCCATTGATAGCTTCACCCAGCTATCTTTAGCTTTTGTGAAGCACTATTCCATATTCATGGAGAAGGGTGCTTCCGATGGCGACATGTGTACTATATTACAGGGTCATGCAGAGCCTATGCAAAATTTCATTGAAGACTTTAAAGCCATAAAAGCGAATGTCGCCAGCGTTAGTGGATGCTCTTCACCGCTCCACAAACTGGATCGTTGCAGAGGAGGAGAAGGCGGTTCTCACAAAGAAGTTTGAAAACAAGGATAATAGGAAGACCCGAAGTGGGGGATCACACTCCTACAATGTGGAGAAAAGAAAAAGAGACCCTTTAGCAAGGAAGAATCGAGAGTGATGGGACGTAACCCAGACGCCTACTGCGAGCTCCACAAGTGTAATGGACACCTCACCCATGAATGCTTTAAACTTAAGAGTGTTATAAATAGGAAAATCGCGCAGGGCGGTCTGAGTGGAGTAAAAATTTACTTGGAAGAGGTCAGGCGTAAAATGGAGGCCCTCGAGGGTCCCTAACAGACCCCACCGGAGAAGCGAATCCGGAGTCCCGAGAGGGAAAAGACCTCTAGATTTTCCCAGAAGAAGGTTGGCGGCTGCTCACAAATCCTACATGTCTATTAACCCAAGTGTACAAACACAAATACTTCAGGATAACCACGCTGCTTGATGCGTCTTTATCCACATGTAGTAGTAGAGCATGGAGGGGCATTTTCCTTTCCCTTTAAATCATATGACGTGACTATCAACATGCCGTTGGTAATTGAACAACACTTATCTCTTCCATTCCCCATGGTTGCCCGGACTACGAACACCTAGGCCGTCAAATCCATCAGTTCTCCATCAGCCATCAACGGCCACACTTATGGTCAAATCATTAATTGACCCACACACACGATACTCGAAGGAATCACTCCTTCATACTTTAGTCCATCCACATGATATCCCGGTAATTCAATCGCTTTTCCCTTCTTACTCCTCTGCATAAGACTCTTTCACGTAGTCGTTTACATCTACATGACAATATTCGGTATATTCTGGTTACCATCTTCAGCTCCCCAAACAGGCCCCCCAAATTAACAACCACCAACACCACCTCAACAACTCCACAAGAGAATCTGGTTTTGGCCAGCTGCCCCTAAAATACAACTTTTCTGGTGGAGAGCCATTAACAACGGGCTACCAAATCTTACTAACCCCCACCATCGCTATCTTTTTGTTTCAATAGAATGCCCATTATGTGGTATGGCTCCAGAAGATGTTAATCATCTACTCTTCTGTTGTCCGGTTGCACGGGAAGTTTGGGAACTCTCGCCTATCGACCACCTACAAGATATGTCTCCTGATCTAGTATCTAATACTCTTGTCCTCCTTCGAACAGACCCGGACACAACATTAGTTCAAGTGATTGCCTCTATTGATCGGTGTTTGTGGAAATCGAGGAATGCTCGGATTTTTCCGATGGTTCATTCCTCAAATACTTCAGAAAGCAATTGATGATGCATCATTCGAGACTAACTTTTTGTTATACATATTTTGAAATTTGAAACATACAAAGAAATAAAAGAAACTTGACTACAGATAGAGATCTTTTTAATGTTTACATTTAAGAGAAAATGAAATTTCAATATAAAGAACAAAAGTTTTATACTAAGATACATAACTATTTTAACGATACATGCATATATACAGTTCTATTGATTTTTAACGGTTATTTGTCTTTCTTAGGCGATATGTCTAGTTTCAATAATTCAAATTTCTAAATTGATATTTGACTTTTTATAGTTTAGAGTTTAGTAATAACAAAATCAATAGAATTGTTACATTACATATGAAAATAAATTTCTTTGAAAAACCTCTTGATTTCTTATTACATATATTTCAAAACTGAAACTTGTCTAGTCAAAGAAGCATAAAAAGAAATAAAAAACTTGTAATATTACATATTTTAAAATTAAAATATGTCTAGTGAAGAAAGATACAAAGGAATAAAAGAAATCTGACTATATATAGGGATCTTCTTTAATTGTTAAAGCTTAAGAGAAAAAGAAAATTCAATATAAAGAAAAAAATCATACGACGATATTTGACGATACATGCATGTATATAATTATATTGATTTTGTAGCTATATTTCATTTTTCTTAACAAATGTGTCTAATACTTCAAATTCGTAAATGGATATTTTGCCTTTTAGAATTTACACATTACAAGATCATTAAGATTGTTACATTGCAACAATAAATTCTTTTCAAAAGCCTCTTAACTTTTTGTTGCACATATTTTAATATTGAAACTTGTCTAGTTAAAGAAACATACAAAAGAATAAAAGAAACTTTACATATATCTTTGTATGTTTCTTTGACTTAACAAGTTTTAATTCTTTGAAAAGCCTTTTAACTATTTGTTACACATATTTTTAAATTCAAACTTATCTAGTCAAAGAAAGATACAAATGAATAATAGAAACTTGAATATATACATGGATTTTCTTTTATATCAAAAATTGAAGAGAAAATAAAATTTAATATAAGTTACAAACAAATTATACTAGGAGGATACATGCATATATACAATTTTGTTGATATTATAAGAGATTTTCTACCCTTTTTAGCCGATATGTCTAGTTTCAATACCTTAAATTTGTAAATGAATATTTTACTTTTTTTATAGTTTAGAGTTTAGACATAACAAATTCAATAGAATTGTTACGTGACACATAAGAAAATAAATTTCTTTGAATAGCCTCCTTACTTTTTATTACCTATATTTAAAAATTGAAAATTGTATAATCAAAGAAGTATACAATGAAAATAAAAAAAAACTTTGAATATTACTTTGACTAAACAAGATTAAATTTCCTTGAAAAATCTTTTAACTTTTTGTTACACATTTTTTAAAATTGAAACTTGTTTAGTCAAAGAAACATACAAAGGAATAAAACAAACTTGACTATATATAGAGACTTTATTTAATGTTAAAATTTAAGAGAAAATGAAAATTTAATATAACTAACAACAAAATCATTTTAAGATACATAAATATTTTGACAATATATGCATGTACAGAATTCTATTGATTTTGTTACAAATATTCTATTTTTCTTAATCGATGTGTTTAATACTTAAAATTTCTAATTGAGTATTTTACATTTTATTGTTTAGAGTTTAGACATAACAAAATCAATAAAGTTGTTACATTCCACATATGACAATAAATTTCTTGGAAAAGCCTCTTAACTTCTTTTACTCATATTTTAATATTGAAAACTTTTCTAGCTAAATAAACATACAAATGAATAATAGAAACTTGACCCATTCCTTTGTATGTTTCTTTGACTAAATAAGTTTCAATATCTTTGAAAAGCCTTTTAATTTTTTGTTACATATATTTGAAAATTTAAACTTGTCTAGTCAAAGAAAAATATAAAAGAATCAAAGAAACATGACTATATATATGGATTTTCTTTAATGTTTAAATTTAAGAGAAAATGAAATTTTAATATAAAGAACAACAAAATCATACTAAGATACATAACTATTTTCTCAGTACATGCATTATACAATTCTATTGATTTTGTAATGGATATTCTACTTTTCTTAGTTGATGTATCTAGTTTCATTACCACAAATATGTGAATGGAAATTTTATTCTTTATAGTTTAGAGTTTAGCCATAACAAAATAAAAATAATTGCATTACACATATGTTAATAAATTTTGTTGAAAAGCCTCTTAACGTTTTGTTACATATATTTTAAAATTGAAACTTGTCTAATCAAAGAAACATACAAAGGAATAAAAGAAATTTGACATATTCCTTTTTATGTTTATTTGACTAAACAAGTTTTAATTGTTTAAAAAAAGACTTTGAACTTTTAATGTTAATGTTTCTCTTCCATATTTAAGAGTATTGTGATTATACAAATATCATCTTTGGTAAGGATTTAGACAACTAAATATCGATCTAATGTGGACCACATACTATTTGCACTTTCGCATATATAACTCTTTCATCCTTTTCTAATTTAATGGTTGAAGAGTCACATGAGTTTATGAAGTTGCAGGATTTTCAGATGATTAATATTTACCATCATTGTGGGCGCATAAATTGACTGGATCTGGGTCGGCTCGCGGTTGGATGACCAGTGGAAAGTTGCAGAGGTGATCCGGAGAGAGCTCGTGATGATCATGCACGGTGAGTCGCAAGGGTGCTCTGAAGAGTGGCCACGACGACCATGCACGGTGAGCCGCAACAGTGCTCTGAAGAGTGACCGTGACGACCATGCGCGGTGAATCGCACCGGACCTCCAGAGAGTGCCCGCAACGATCAAGCATGATGAGTCACGTTGATGCTTTAGAGAGCGGTCATGACAAGCGGTCACTCAAAGCCCACGAGCGGGAGAGACTAATAATGGGCTGGCGCAGCCCATCGCAAACACTACCCTTAGTGGGCCGATTCGGCCCGTCAGGAAGCCTGGAGTGAAGCCTTCTAGAAGAGTCGCTAGTGGGGGTCGAACGGGCAGTTATGTAAAGTTGGTAAGATGTAACGAAAGATCATAGATATTGAATGGGCACTGAATGCAAGAGATGCCGAAGGAGGCTCGTGAAGACTCCTATAAGTAATCTCTATTAGTGTCCATAGACTGGACCAAAATTCCTCTGTAAAACTTGTAATATTTGAGAGAAACTTGTAGCATAGAGAGAACATTATAACACTTAAGAGATTCTAATAAAGCAAACACTTTGATATTTCTCATTTTATACATTTTCGATTAAATTTGGTGTGAGGAAAATTCTACTCTCACATTTTGGCGTTGTCTGTTGGGACTGGAACAAATTTGTGAAGAATTCATCCCTACCTAGAAAGAAGAGATGGATTCACCCGTCAATAACCAAATTGTTGGTGCTCTCGTAGAGGTGAAAGCTCTGCTTGCGACCCTAGTGAGTTTTGTCGAAAGACAGAAAGAATCAAGTGATGTACTCGCTTCTCACTTCAACAATCATGAGAAGAACATGACAACCCAGTTGGCGACAATTACAAGTGCCCAGACCAACTTGGAGGCGTGGTTGGGTGCACGGAGAAATCTTCCCCCACCGGTGGTGACGACATATCTTCCTGGTGGGATTCCGGGCGGAATAGGAGGCTTCGCGCGCTAGCCGAACCCAACCAGAACCTCAGTGTTTTATCCTAGCTAGAAACAGTTCTGATCCCCCATAGAATTCTCGTGGAAGAGACGGTTCTGTCCCCCACAGTGGAAACTATGTGTTTAATACTCGAAGCTCAGCTTGGGGTACAATAGATAACATCGGTGAGCTCCCTTCTGGCCCGGGTGCGGGAGACTAAGAAACCCTACATCGGTCAATCGACAAGACGCACGCTGAATTGCTCGCCATGACATCGAAGGTCAACCGCACGTTAACCACCACGCCGGAGATTGATCGTGTGATCATAGAGACGGAGATAACTCCATTCACTATGTGCATCGCGGAAGCGAGAATAAAAGAGTCTGGAAGCTCATACTTCCCCTTTATGAAGGAAAATCTGATCCAAAGGCACACATGACCGCCTTTCAGATCACGGTGATCCATGCTCACTTCAGTGAAGACGAGAAGGATGCGGGGTACTACAGGTTGTTTGTTGAAAACCTTACGGGATCCACCCTGGGTCCATTGATAGCTTCACCCATCTATATGTAGCTTTTGTGAAGCACTATTCCATATTCATGGAGAAGGGTGCTTCCGATCCCGACCTGGGGACTGTATCACAAGGTCCTGCAGAGGCTCTGAAAAAGTTCATTGGACGCTTAAAAACCGTAAAAGCGAAGGTCGCCGGCATTAGTGAATCCACCAAGTTGGTTGCACTGAAGCATGGGCTTTGGCATGAGTCCCCTTTCCGTTTTGATTTAACTATTCATAAACATGACACCATCAAGAACGTTCTTCACCGCTCTACAAACTGGATCGTCGCAGAGGAGGAGAAGCGGCTCTTTCAAAGAAGTTCAAGAGCCCCAACAAGGGACATAAAGCAGGGTCCACCCAGAGGAAGTTTGAAAAGAAGAATAATAGGAAGACCCGAAGTGGGGGATCACACTCCTACAATATGGAGAAAGGAAAAAAAACCTCTAGCAAGGAAGAATTGAGAGTGGTGAGACACAATCCAGACGCCTACTGCGAGCTCCATAAGTGTAACAGGCACACCACCCATTAATGCTTTAAACTTAAGAGTTTTATAAGAATGAAACTCGCGCAGGGCGGTCTGAGTGGAATAAAAATTGACTTGGAGGAAGTCATACATGAAATGGAGGCACCCGAGGGTCCCAAACATACCCCACCAGCGAAGCAAATCCGGAGTCCGGAGAGGCAGAGACCTATACATCTTCCTAAAAGAAGGTTGGCAGCTGCTCACCAATCCTACATGTCTATTAACCCAAGTGTACAAACAAAAAATACTTCAGGAAAACCACGCTGCTTGATGCCTCTTTTTCCACATGTAGTAGTAGAGCATGGACGGGCATTTTCCTTTCCCTTCAAATCATACGACGCGGCTATCAACACGTGGTTGGTAATGGAACAACACTTATCTCTTCCATTCCCCATGGTTGCCCTGACCATGAACAACTAGACCGTCAAATCCATCGGTTCTCTATCAGCCATCAACGGCCACACTTCTGGTCAACTCATAAATTGACCCACAAACACGACACTGGAAGGAATCACTCCTTCATACTTTAGTTCATCCAAATGATATCCCAGTAATTCAATCCTTGTACCCTTCTTACTCCTATGCACAAGACTCTTTCAATTGGGCGTTTACGTCTATAGGACAATATTCGGTACGCTCTGGTTACCATCTTCAGCTCCACCAAACAGGCCCTCAAATCAACAACCACCAACACCACCTCGTCATCTACTCCATGCGGACTCAGTTGGATCATTTATCATAATCGTCGCCCACTTCTATTATGCTTTACAAGCATACCTTTCTCCTTATCCCCCATCCTTTCAGAGGCACTACCACTACACCAGGCGGTTATTCATCTTCACAAGTATAACTACACTCCTTAAATGTGCTATACAGACTGCCAACCACTATAACAAGCCCTTCACCATACCTATTCATCTATTGAACATCAGGCCTTGCCTTTCTCTCCTTTAGCCTCCATATGCCAAGACATTCTCCAGCTTCACATTTTTCTTACTTTAATCAGTTACCTCGATCTGAATTTTTTGTAGCTGATTATTATGCGAAATATGCTCGTTTATCTTGTGTCGCCCATACCATTAAATGGTTTTTGTAAGTTTGTTCTATGTAATAATATAATATGGTTGACAAAAAATTTCTCTCTAGTCAAAGAAACATACAAAAATATAAAAAGACCTGTAAAATTACTTTGACTATACAATATTCAATTTTCTTGAAACACCTTTTAACTTTTTGTTACACATATTTTACAATTGAAACTTGTCAAGGCAAAAAAAATAAAATACAAAGGAATAAAAAGAAATCTGACTGTATATAGGGGTTTTCTTTAATTGTTAAAGTTCAACAAAAAAAAGTAAATTTTATTATAAAGAAACAAAAAATCGTACTATGATATTTGACGATACATGCATGTATACAATTATATTGATTTTGTAGCGATATTCTAATTTTCTTGACCGATGTGTCTAATACTTCAAATTCGTAAATTGATATTTTACCTTTTA
>OVBE01004905.1:0-22828 GCA_900406425.1 Iberis pinnata | reverse complement strand
ACCTGAAAGTCCTGAAAAACCTCCAAAATGCGTGCAAATTCAAATTCTAATGCAAAATTCATAAAAACACTAAAGTTAGTGAAATAAACTATAAATACGATGTATGCACACTTTTAGACCTTAAAATCGATGCTAATTGATAAGTAAAAACTGTGAAAATTCAGAGTCATCAGAGGCTATTGCAAAGGCTGAGGAAGTTTGGGTTGCGTCCGTTGGTGCTCAGTTTGAGAAGATTCGAAAACATCTGGATGGACTGCGTGAAGCTCGTCTGCTGGACGAGGCCATCGCCTATTTTACGAAGGCTGGTGATCTCTTTAGTATGGTAGTCGGCTTTGGTGGTACGGTCCCTGATTTTCTTTGCGGGTCTCTCGCAGAGTAACTTAAGGAGAAAAAAAGCCTGAGATTTGATCGAGGCAACCGACCTTACCGCGGAAGACCTTGCTTGCCCGAAAGGCCGCCAGAAGTAACTGTTCAGACAGTCGACGATAAGGGTTCGTCGATTCAGCCTGTTGGGGAAAATGATGAGGGAGCAAAAGATGGTGACGCGGATGATGGCGCGGCTTAGGATTGTTGTATTTAGGTCCTTCTTTTTCTCTGTTTTCTTTATCTTTTTTGTTGTTCTTTTGCCATTTTGGCCACAGTTGCGGTTTGTAAGGACTTGTTTCTTAATGTATTGCGTGCTTTTGACTTAGAGCTTTTTGTCTAGTTTTGTTTTATTGCAGCTTATGCTTATCTTTTAAATTGGTGCGAGGCTGCGTTAGCCTTGGCTTATCTGTGTGTTCCAGTTCGTCGATGATCTGGCGAGTCTGGGCTCGGCTTATTAGATGATCATCACTTGCCGGAACGTGCGAGCCTCTGGCTCAGCTTTTCGGGTGAAAGTGTTATTTCATAGTGGTTCCTTATTCCCATAGTGATCGTTTAGCTAGAACGTCACTGCGAGCATGTGGCTCGGCTTTGTTTGAATTTATTTTTACGAAGGGTATCTCGGCGAGACTGGGCTCGGCTTGGTTTAAGTTTTACAAGGGTTACCTCGGCGAGGCTAGGCTCGGCTTTGTATGATATTGCGCGAAGTCTGAAGTGAACTGGAGTTTATTATAAACGAAGGGTAGTGAGGGCGTCTATTCCCCCCCCCCCAAAAAAAAATAGAAATTTAAATATATTTTTCTGTCATAGCTGAACCCTTATTTTGGCCTGCCTACGTACCCATTATAGAGGGATCAAGCCATCCGTAGTTCAAGGTGCGGCCATACCTGACTCAGTAGTGGTAGAGTTTGAGGTGATGTGTGTTCCAGGAGCGCGACTGCATTGTTCCGTGTAAGTCAGCTAGCTGGTAGACGCCTGGTTTGACGATCATCGTTATTTGGTAGGGCCCTTCCCATCTGACCTCGAGCTTGCCTGCTTTGTACTCTTTTGTGTTGTCGAAGACATGACGCAAAACCAGGTCTCCTTCGCCGAAACGCCGCAAGTGAACGTGTTTGTTGTAATAACGCGCCGCGGCCTGTTGATAATTCTGGATGCGCAGTAGCGCTTTGTCTTGGTTCTTCTCTGCTTCGTCCTGGCGATCGTATAACATTGTGTCGTTCATGTCGTTGTTCTCGGGTAGCTTCTGTCTTCTGAGGCTGTATACGTTGACTTCGGAAGGTACCATGGCTTTGATGCCGTGAGCAAGAGAGAATGAAGTTTGATTCGTCGCCCTTCTTGGCGTTGTTCGATGAGACCAAAGTATTCCTTTTAGTTTGTCCGCCCAAAGATCATTTTTCTTCTCTAGTCGCTTCTTCAAGCCGTCGACGATGGTCTTGTTGGTTGCTTCGGCTTGACCATTCCCTTGTGGGTACCGGGGCGTCGAGTGGCTGAGGCGAATCCTCCATCATGAGCAAAAGTCTTCGAACTGATGCGAACAGAACTGCGTCTCGTTATCTGTGACGATTTCGTAAGGTAGTCCATGCCTGCAGATGATATATTTCCAGACGAAGTTCTGCACTTGGGTGTCATGTACTTCGGCATATGATTTGGCCTCGACCCATTTGGTGAAGTAATATGTCATGACGAGGAGGTATTTCTGGCCGCGCGACAAAGGCATTGGTCCGACGATGTCCATCGCCCATCGCATGAAGGGGTATGGGGACGCCGAGCTACGCATGAGTTCTATCGGTTGGTGGATATTTGGGGCGTGTCGTTGACATTGTTTACACCTTAGGGCGTATTTATGGAAACCTGCGATCATGGTGGGCCAAAAGTGGCCACGTTTTTTGATCTTTAGTGCCAAAGCGCGTCCGTTGGAGTGATTACCTCCTGCCATGTCGTGCGTTTCGCTGATGATTCGTTTCATCTCCTCGGGGCTAGGGCAGGCGATCAGGAAGCCCGTGGAATCGCGCCTCAGTAAATATCCATCCATCATCATGTAGTGGGCTGCTTTCGTCTTTAGTCGCCTTGCTTCCCATTTATCTTCAGGTGCGGTTCCATCGGCTATGTATAGTTTGATTTCGTCGCGCTAGTCGGCAGTTGGGGCTTCGTGATTGGCTCTGAATTTGACGTCGTCTTCCGCGATGTCGTGATCATCGATGAAATGGACGAAGTCTGGGCTTATGCTTTGGTTTCTTGATTTCTTCGACCGGTATGGTGTGACGTAAGTTGGAGTCGCTGGCCGAAGCTATTATCGCGAGTGCGTCCGCGATTTTGTTCTTGCTTCTTGGGATCTTGACAATTTCAAAGTATTGCAGCTCCCTTGCTAAGTGTTGGATGACGCGCAAATATGCGTCCATCCTTTTGCTTTTTGCCTCGTAGTTTCCTGAGAATTGGCTTGCGACGAGCTGTGAGTCGCATAATGCTCGTATTTGTGTCGCTCCAATGCCTTTAGCTAGTTTGAGTCCTGCTATGATCGCTTTGTACTCTGCTTTATTATTAGACGCGTTGAAGCCGAGCCGAAAAGACTGTTTTAGTACCTCGCCTTCTGGAGACTCCAGGCATATCCAAACTCCCAATCCCCCTAAAAAAGAGGATATGTCGACGTGCAACATCCAAATCTGAGGGGCCTCAGTGCCTTCGATTAGCTCTGGTGGTAGCTCGGTGATAAAATCCGTCAGTACTTGGGACTTCGCGCTTGTCCGTCCTCTGAAGTCGATATCGTATTCACTCAGCTCGATGGCCCATTTTGCCATTCGTCCTGAATGGCTCGGGCTGTGAAGGATGGCGCGCAGGGGTTGGGCTGTCAGGACGACGATGGTGTGCGACTAAAAATAGGGTCGAAGTTTGCGTGCCGCGATGACGACAGCGTAGGCCAGCTTCTCTAAGGTTAGGTAACGAATTTCTGCACCGTCGAGGTTTTGCTGGTGTAGAATATCGGATGTTGTTCACCGCGGTCATCTCTTACGAGCACGCCACTGACCGCCGTCGTGGATACCAAGATGTAGAGGTAAAGTGTCTCTCCGTCTTTGGGTTTGGCTAGTATGGGCGGTGCGGATAGGTATTCTTTCAGTTCTTTGAATGCCTGTTCGCACTTGTCATCCCAGTCGAACCTCTTACTGGTAGTGTGGATAGGTATTCTTGTTCGCACTTTGCCGCGGTCCTCTCTTACGAGCACGCCACTGACCGCCGTCGTGGATACCGAGATGTAGAGGTAAAGCGTCTCTCTGTCTTTGGTTTTGGCTAGTATGTGCGGTGTGGATAGGTATTCTTTCAGTTCTTTGAACGCCTGTTCGCACTTGTCGTCCCAGTCGAACCTCTTAATGCCGCGCAGCAATTGGTATAATGGAAGGCACCTATCCGTCGACTTGGAGATGAACCTGTTGAGCGCCGCGACTCGCCCAGTCAAACGTTGTACTTCTCTCGTGCTTTTTGGCGAAGGTAGGTCAATCAGCGGCCTGATTTGCTTCAGATTTGCCTTTATTCCTCTTTGTGTGATGATGTACCCGAGGAATTCGCCGGAGGTGACGCCGAACGTACACTTGGTCGGGTTGAGTTTCATTTCTTACTTGTTGAGCATGGCGAAGTAAGAGCGTAGGTGCGTATGTGGTCCATTTTTGAAAACGATTTGACGAGCATATCGTCGATATAGACCTCCATCGACGTCCCCAACAAATCAGCAAACATTCGGTTAACTAGCCTCTGATACGTTGCGCCAGCATTCTTTAATCCAAATGCCATGACGCGGTAGCAGTACGTCCCTCTGTCTGTTATGAAGGCCGTTTTCTCCCTATCGTCGGAATGCATTGCTATCTGGTTATATCCTGAGAATGCGTCCATGAATGAGAAGAGTTCGTTTCGAGCTGTCGCTTTGACGAGGCGGTATATATGTGGCAGGGGGTAGCTGTATTTTGGGGAAGCTTTGTTCAGGTCGGTGAAATTGACGCAGACCCGCCACTTTTCGTTTTTCTTCTTCACTACAACTGGGTTCGCTAGCCATTCGGGATACTTAACTTCTGTAATGGATCCGGCGCGCAGGAGTTTTTCCACCTCATCATTAACCGCTTGCGCTCTTTCTGGGCCTAGCTTCCGACGTTTCTGTCTGATTGGTTTGAATGTTGGATCGACGTTGAGCTCATGGTAGGTGATCGAGTCAGAGTTCTTTTTGAGGAAATTGATCAGCTTGGCTTTAATGGTCTTGTCGAGCTCGTGGCCAATGGCTACGCACCGATCTGGGTTCTCCGCGTCTATGTTAACTTGATCGATGGTTTCATAATGTTGCTCGTCGATGATCCCGCCCTCTTTGGGGATGTCCGGTCTCTCGGCGCGTCCCAACTGTAGTTGCTATAACTTGTTGCTTTTTCGAGCTTTATGCTCCGCGATGAAACACGTTCTTGCTGCTCGCTGGTTGCTTCTTAGGGTCACTGTCCCCCTCGTCGTTGGGATCTTGACGCATTGATGTAAGATCGAGACTGCGGCCTTGGTGGTTGTGAGCCATGAAGTTCCGAAGATGGCGTTGAAGATTGGGTGCTCGTCGACCACCTGGAACTTAGTTGTTGTAATGCTTCCTTCGACTCGAACTGGGAGTTTGATGGTTCCGATAGTCTCTACCGAATCCCCGCTGAAGCCGATGAGCGATTGCGTCATTTTCTTGACCGCTTCTTCGCTGATCTCCATCTTCTGAAGAGTACTTTTGAAGATTATGTCGACAGAGCTGCCTGTGTCGACGAGGATCCTGGTCACTTCGCAATCGCCGATGATAAGCTCGACAAGGATAAAGTCCTTCAGTGTGCTGTTGATCCCGATAAGATCGTCGACGGTAAATCGGATTGGCTCGTGCCTCATTTGCTTGCTGATCGCTGCGCCTCTCGTGTTCAGGACTAGATTCTCTGGCTTTGCTATGGTGCGGATGCTGTCACTGCGTCTTTCGAGGCTGCCCAGGATTACATTTATGCGGCATCGCGGTGGCGGCATGTCTTCAGCTCTTTCGTTATTGTTATGTTGGCGCGGTGGGGCCATATCCTCGTCGACTGGTTGCCTTTACTGCTTGCCGCCCGTTTCTTGGTCCTGGTTCGGGGGGCAATTTTGAGAGCGTTCCCTGTTGCTGCGATGCAAATATTGGTTCGGTCGTCTCTGTCCATCGCACCCCCTATTTTCCTGGTACTTCTTTAGGAGTGTGTCTTTCAAGTGACGGCAGTCAGCCGTGCTGTGCCCTTGTCGGTTGTGGAACTTGCAGTATGCGTTCCTATCATCGTCTCTCCTTTGGTACGTCGTTGCTTTGCGTTCTTCGACGAGGTAGTTTGCGCTCCTCTTGCCTCTGTCTTGCTTTGTTTGTCCCTCGTAGAACTGTCGGTGTTCGACATGTTCTTCCTTCTCTTTCCCATGGTAAGCTTTGGTGTATTTGCGGGACATCGCCGCTCTTTCCTCCTCTATCTCAATGAATCGGTTCGCTCTATGCAGAGCGTCTTCCAACGTTTGTGGTTGGTTCAACAGCAATTCTTCTCGGAACCTGGATTCATACCAAAGGGCATTTCTCAGTGTGGCTATTGCAGCTTCGTCCGAGATTGCCACTTTCAAGACAACCTCTTTATACTGTTCTATGAACGTCCTCAGAGATTCGCGGGGCCCTTGACTAAGGGACCATAGGTCGGCGGTGGAGATTTTCTTCTCCATGAACATTGACTAGTGCTTGACAAAGGCCGTCGATAGTTGTTGAAAGTTGTCTATGGATCGGGCTTCAAGGTGGGAGAACCAAGAGAGCGTGGCCCCACTCAAATTCTCCATGAACAACTGGCAGAGTCCAGCGTCTCTCTCTTTGTTGGTGAACTGGGCTTGTCCCATCGCGATGGTGAAAGCGGTCATGTAGTGCGTTGGGTCTGCGTTTCCTTCGAATGTTTGGAATTTGATCTTTGCGGTGTGCTTGATCTTGGTCTTGGTGATCCTCTTGGAGAATGGGGTGCATTGCGTCTCTTTGACGACTCGCTCAATTTCTAGAGCTGAGCTCATCGCCCGATGGACCAGTGAGCTCATTTCCCATAGTTCGGCCTTCAGCGCTCTTATCTTGTCGTTCGGGCTGGAGATATTCTGAACTGTCGCCGTTCTATGCGTCGGTCCGTGTCTTGGTCCTGCTGCGTTTCGGCGAGCGGTGTCATTACGTCCGCCGTCCCGAAGAGATTTCTGTTTAGGACTTCTAGCTCGGCTCTTCTTAGGCTTACTGCATGACCGCTTTGAGCTTGCTTCTTAGCTGGCGTGATTCGTTTTCTTGTTCCTCCAGTCGACGCATGAGTGTCTTGTTCATTTCCTCTTGCGTCGATAGTCCTGGGATCCTATCGTGCGGTCCCGTTGGTGTCTTTGGGTCAGCGGTCTCGTTGCTTTAACCATCCAGATGCGTTATATCTTTGATAAGTATGTGCTCGTCCAAGTTGCTTGTGGTCGCCATGTCTTCAGTGCGTCTTAATTTTCTTTATCAAAAGGTCCCCAGCAGAATCACCAATTGTTGAACCTAGGATCATGGATCCGAAGATTTGAGTTCATATTTGATAAAGAGAGGTTACAGTTCATCGGTGAAGAGCGCGTCGACAATCCCGACGCGCTTAATGATTCTTTACACGGAAATTCAGTTCGTCTAAAGAGTTATGAGAAAAGAGCTTAGGTCGTCGAAGTGATGTCTGACTTCTCTCTAAAGCTTTCTCTCTCTAAAAACCAACCATTTTCCGCTTTGGAGTGGTCTCCTATTTATACCCGTTTTCGTCATCATTGCGAGTGGTTGGCTAGACTCCCTGTTCATTCGGCGACCTAGCTCGTAGGTGACTATTCGCCGCGCTAGAGAGGCACTAGGTGCACTGTTACGCCGATGGCCTCCACGCGCCTCATCGCACAAGCGAGACGGGCCTTAACTTCGTCGTCTTCTTCATGGGCTTTGTGCTGTTGGGCCTGGGGAGTTTTGGGCCCATATCCCACAGCGGAGTAGAGTAACAGGCCGGAGAAACCTGAGGATTTCATCCCCTACGAAGAAGAATTAGAAGGAAGCAGCATGTGAGAGATTCATTTCGGTTGAAGGTAATCGTGTAATTTGTTTTGTTTTTGTCGATTCCTTGTACGATGTGAATGTTGATTGTAGATGTAAAATGTGTAGATTATGTTTCTTTTTCTGGTGATCTTTGATAGGTGATGAATTTTGAATTCAATATGTTATTTTACAGTGTTTGAATTGTTATTATTTGTCAATGCATTTGATTTGCATTTGATTTTTGTTCTTTGTAAATGCATTGGATTGTTCTTTGTGAATGTTCATTGTTGATTTAGAAATGTTCATTGTTGATATGTTTGGTATTGTAGTTTGATTTCAATCCGAGTTTATTTTTGTTCTTTTTTTAATCCTTTTTGATTGATGATTGTTTGTTCTTTGCAGGTTACAAGCCACAAGGCAAGGTTGTTCTCTGCCTCATCAAAGAACTTGTAAGTGCTTAATGAATTGATTAGATTAGTTTGGTTAGAAGATAATGAATGCTTGGTTGTTGTAATTGAAATGTTTAGTGATGAATGCATGATTAGATGTATATCCGAAACAATAAATTAACTTTTCTATATAATCTAAAATCTTAAACATAGCTAAAACACAAAGTGAACTCCCTGATTGTTTCAATACCACACCCTAAAACACAAACAGAAATTAAAACTTAGCTACAAACGTCATGGATCTGTATATGGATCCACCCTCTCAATATGGAAACTTCACAAATCTCCTTAATAGCCAACTTCCAAAGTGTTTGAATACCTCAACCTTTTCTAGTCAACTCCCTGATTGTTCTTATGCTTTTGGTGTTAAGTGATTCTCATCTATTGTTGTTTGTGGCAGGTGATAATGAGTTTAATTTGGAGCTTCTGGCAGAGAAGGACAAAGAGAGTGGCATAGAAATTTGTTGTAAGTTTGTGTTGTTTGGTACTTTTAGTCACGGGTGATAGCTTATGGCAGAGACAGACACATATGTGATAGTATGTGTGATTTGTAGAGAGTGTGAGTTTGTGTGAATGGTAGAGAGTGTGATATTATATGTGATTGGTAGAGTTTGAGTTTGTGTTTTTGGTACTTTTAGTCACGGATTTGTTGTTGACAGAAAAATTTATTGTAATTGGTAAAGAGTGTGTCAATTGGTTTGTTATGTCACAGATTGTTGATATGTTTGGTATTGATGATATGTTTTGTATTATAAATGCTTCTTCTCATACATAACTTCTTCTTCTCAAACACTACTTCTTCTAATTCTTAAATATTCTCAAACAATACAAAAAGCTATTATGTCTTCTTCTTCTCAAAACTTTGATTTTGATTTTGATCAACAATTTGAGCAATGTTTTGACGACGAATTTAATAATGTCCTCAATTTTCATCTATTGTCAAATACAAAGAAACGACGATACATAGAAAGAAACCGAGAAGAAGGCCATAACCGTTTATGGAACGATTATTTTAGTGATGAAGCAACATATCCGTCCAATCTATTCCGACGACGGTTTAGAATGAACAAGAGCTTGTTCATGAGAAAAGTTGACCGTCTATCCGAAAAAATTTTGTTTTTTCAACAAAGAAGAGATGCTACCGGAAGATTAGGTCTCTCCGGACTACAAAAATGTACGACAACAATTCGTATTATGGCTTACGGTTGTGCGGGGGATTTGGTTGACGAATATCTCCGAATCGGTGAAAGTACTGCCATGTTATGTTTGGAAAAATTTGTCCACGGAATCATATATTTGTTCGGGGATGAGTACCTAAGACGACCTACACTCGACGATCTGGAACGGTTACTACATGTTGGAGAAGCTCGAGGATTTCCCGGTATGATAGGTAGCATTGATTGTATGCATTGGGAGTGGAAGAATTGCCCCACCGCTTGGAAGGGGCAATATACTCGTGGTTTCGGAAAACCGACTATTGTCCTAGAAGTTGGAGCTTCACATGACCTATGGATTTAGCACGCCTTTTTTGGTCCACCAGGTACTTTAAATGATATCAACGTTCTTGATCGCTCAACGGTATTTGATGATATTTTAAATGGTCGAGCCCCAAAAGTGAGTTACATAGTAAATGGACACGAGTATCGATTGGCTTAATATCTAACTGATGGTATTTATCCGAAATGGGCAACATTTATCCAGTCAATTATACTTTCTCAAGATCTAAAAGCATCATTATTTGCTACATCTCAAGAATCTGTTAGGAAAGATGTTGAACGTGCTTTTGGAGTTATGCAAGTTCGATTTGCCATCGTCAAAAATCCGGCTCTTTTTGGGACAAAGTCAAGATTGTGATGATAATGAGAGCATGTATTATACTACACAATATGATAGTAGAAGACGAACGAGATAGATACACTCATTTCAATTTATCAGAATTTGATAACAAGAAGGAAACGGGATTGCACACGTCGATTATACATATTCAACAGATATGCCTACAAATCTCGTCAATGTGATGGCAAATCGAAACTAAATTCTAGATAGATTAAAACATGACCAACTAAAAGCAGATTTGGTGGAACACATATGACAAAAATTCAGATCAAATTGAAATTACATACTTCGGTTGTTATCGTTCTAAATTTTATATTTTCTTGTATGCAATGCATTTCATGTATGTTTCATCTTTAATTATTATTTGTGATATGTAAAATATAATGTTTAAAAAAATATATATATATATATATATATATATATAAGAATCTAGAATTGTTTAATTTAAATGTAAAATATAATTTAAAATATATTTATTAATTGAAATATAATTTGTGAAATAGAATGTAAAATTTAATCTAACCCAAAGTTTTTTATCCATTAAATTTAATAAATAAATATTTAAGCATTCTCTATTGGTGTTTAACCATTGGAAATTGTCTTATAATTTAGATATAGAATAGGAAAACCCATTCATTGTTTAATTACTTTTAGGAATAGTAAAAGACGAAGTTTAAACTGCCTTGGATCTAAAATGAAATTCACATTCTTGGCAACAACAAAGAAAACATAAAATCAAAACAAAACCTTCTTGCTTAAGCAGAAGGCTCACACTATCTCCAAAGAACCTCTAGTTTTAACGAGCATTAATTATTAAAATCATGTAAACGAGTTTCCACATTTCTCGTACAAGTACAATAACCGATCACTTAACTCTTCGGAATTCAAATTGCAATTATCCATGTGAAGATGTAAAGTGTAAAATAGTCTTTCTCCTTGAGACCTTGAAGATGAAGCATCCACAAGAACCAAGCCCTCTTCTTCGACACCACTCAACACATTCTCAAACGAACACCTCTCAGTCTGTAACGATGAAACTTGGACCATTACTTCGTTCTCACCTATCCTAGTCGCAGAGACTGTTGACACATAACTTCTGACCTCTTTCTCTGGCTTACCGTTTTGATCAGTGTAAACGAGATTTCTTTGACCTAAGATTTGAAACGAGAGCTCTTCTTTCTTCTTCTCGAGCTTCTTAACTTCCTCTTGCAGCTCTGGTATGTACTTTAATGCTTGTGCAACTGTTGCGGAAACACTTAGCTTCTTCTGCAAGAAATACACAACAAAGAACATTACAGCCGATTGCTTTTTTTTTTCTTTCTTTCAAGTTTACGTTACAGAAACAATATGATTAATTCCAAAAAAATAATTTTATATTCTAAAAATATGACATATTCTCAATTATTTTAAAAATATTATTAAAATATTCTTTTTCTAACAATACCAAAAACATACAAATTAAATTTTAAGTGATTATATTTTAAAATTTTGGGTTTGTGTTTATTAATTAAAGTTTAGCTTTGAAGATGTTAAAAGTTTAGTTTTGGAAGTTTAGAGTTTAAATTTGACATTTTAAAATTATTTTAAATTTGTAATATTTTTGAAACGAAAAAATAATAAATAATATTTTTAGAACAATTTAGTAATTTGTGGTATTTTTGGTATAGATTCTAGAAAAATGCGGTATTTGCGAGTATGTCTTTTAAATGACTTAAGAAGTTTTAGAATATGCAATAAACGTTTGATAAAATAAAACTGTACAATGTTGTTTTTGTTGTTGTTTTAAATGTTTAACTATAAGATTTTTCTCTTCGAATTTTTAAAGTAAGAAAATAAAAATATTGGAGTCAATGGTTTATACCGATTGTTCGGTGACGGGAAGACAAGAACGAAGAGATGAGAACATTGAGTTGATCTTCTTGCGACGGTCACGCTCACTCGCATTATGATTAAGCTTCTTCATCACCACCGGATTGTCTACTTGTATTCTATTTCTCTCCGGCGGTACATTCTGATTAGCCACCGTCAAGTCCGGCAACGGAAAATCAAAGAACGTGTTTGTTACATCATCTTTTTGATAATCTTCGTAAGGCCACCCAAAATTTGGAAACAATGGAGGGACAAGTGCACACATTTTGGGTTTTAGACTGTTATGTTTTTATTATCTTTTCTCTAGAAGCTATTTTGGTTGGGATTATGCTGGTTAGTTAGTTGGATTATTTATATCTCACTCTTTTATATTTGTATATATGCACACACACACGTATACAAAAATTTAAAAATACAAAACTATAAATGTATATCATTGTGTTATACATAGGCGAAATATATGGGTCACGTGTGGACATGTGTTGACACGTGGTTGAGCATTTATTTTCTGCCCAACCACGAGCATGTTCGAAAGGATCACTAGTTTTCCCTACACATACAACTCTTTAATATTTATTTTTTAAATTTTTTGAAAACCTTTAGAAATTATTTTTCTTGTAAATCTTCATAGAGGAACATAGGAAATAAAAATTTGCAAAGAATTTACGATTTTTAAAAGGCTTTATATTGTGGTTCATTATACAAAATTGAAGTATAAGGCCGTAGTTGGAAGGAGAGAGACAGAACTGTGAGAGGTACACGAGTGATACACGGGTTTTGTCGACGTGAAGTGTTGATAGACACGTGCGAACCACGTGGAATATGTTAACGCTTTTATCCGTCTAATTAATATGTAAGCATGTACATAAGCATTTCGTGGATATTGGATAAACTTAACAAATATAGATTCCCTATTTAAATTTATTAACCAACATTCTTATAGTGTAGTGTAGTGGCTAACTTTCTTTATATAGTTTAACATTTGCAATCCAACATATACTTATATAAGGTCAACTCCGGTTAATAGACCACATGGAATTTCTGGTTGCTAGTTTTAATTGGGCCATCAAAAATTCTAAATGAGTTTATCTAATTAATATGGGCCATAAGATAATTGTGTAGCTGTGTAGGTTCATGTTTTGTAACTTTTATAAGCAAATGTCAAATATAGTACAAGGCTTCAATTCAAATCAAGAACTATCATAAAGCTTTATTGATCTTTCGTTAGTCATATTCCTTTCTCGTATTTTACATAAGCAGCAACATACATCACACAAACTACAAAAGAGAAATCAAATGTACAAAAATGCTCACGAAAAACTGAAGCTTGAACCATTTCTTTCATAAGCTTTGCATCATACCTTCACTCCTATCCTTTGAGCAACCTAAAGAATAAAAAAATAACACATTCATTTTAAGCAACCAATGTTTAATCTCTTGAGATATTTGAGAGAATCATAGAGATTCGTTAACCTGTTTAAATGAAGTGACTTCACTTCCCCATAGCCAAGCGTCACAGCCTGCATCTCTAGCACCCCATACATCATTCCTACGGTCATCTCCTACATGAACTGCGTCCTCAGGATTCACTCCTAACATTTCACAGGCTTTCAAGAAGATGGTCGGGTTCGGTTTCTCTGCTTCAACCTGTGAAACAATTAACCAAAAACACACTGTCAACCCCCAAAGATGTTTTAGATCACCAACCAAAACTACAAAAGTAAAAAGAGGTTTATGTTACTTCTGCTGAAACAGCCACAGCATCAAACCAGTCTTCACATCTCAATGCTCGTAGGAGAGGTCTTAATCGAGTGTCAAAGTTGGACACAATAGCAACTTTTACTCCCGCTTCTTTAATAGCCTTGAACACTTTCTCTGCCTCTGGATCACATAGCTTCCACGCCTGGTAAAAAAAAAGGATTAATATCAGGAGAAACCGAGAAAGAAACAGAATTTGAAATTTCTTCAAGCAGATAAAGTAATAGTAGTGGAGATTAAACCTGTTCTGTAGTAAAATAGTTGTAAAGCTCTTCGAAATAATGAGAATCTGAACAGCCTGTTGATGCAGTCACTATATATTGCCAGAAAGGTCTAGCGTCATTTACATATCTGCAAACAAAGGAGTACAAACTAAGAACATCGCATAGTTAACACTCGCAAGTAACTACACCTAATTTTCATCTTCCAAAAAGATTTAGCTCTAAATCTGATTTGGCACAGATATGCATTACTAGAGTCTTAACCATATGATTCATGATGCAGTAAACATAATGCAACCAGTAAAATTTGGAAGTCAAACAAATGAAAATTGCAAAGGAACAATTTGCCTAGTGGTGATTTTCGTGAAGTAGAAGAAACAAGCAAAGAAGAAAATGATGATACCTAAGATGAGATCCGCCCCATGGTTTCTGATAAGCTCTTCTGTATCTATTAAGTATCTCAGCCTCCGAGTACTCAACTCCGTACTTCTCTCCCATATTCTTGTATATCTACGAAATCAAAAATCCCAAGAAGAACTTAGAAATCGCAGATTGAAATTCTACATTTTAGCTTTTAGAGACAATCAGAGATCACAACATAGAATTCACGCATCTCACATTCCAAACATAACAAAATTCAAACAAATAACTATCGAATGCTTTCAATTGAATGATCGTATTCAGGATCAAACTTCAATTGAACAAACTATAACAGATTATATCGCATAACAAAGTAGGAGAATCATGTGAAGCATTTTTTCGCAGTGGTTGAATCAGAAGAAAGAGAAATTTGACATACCTGCGCCGTCGGTTGAGCTGGAACAAGGAGTGTACCAACAGCATCAACTAACAACGCCTTGTGAGTGAACTCACCGTAGAGAGATCTCCTGTAATCATCGTACTCTTTCAATACACTTCCCAGTCCGTAAATCCCTCCAGATTCATCTTCTGGAACAACAGCCGCAGATGAAGAAGAAGAAGCAGAGGAGATCCAACGGCTGAGAAATGCCCTGTGAGGAGTCCCGTCGGAAAAGGAGAAGAGAAGTCTCGCTGCCTTATGGATTCTCATCGCCATAGCTCTCTGATGATGGTGGCTCCGTTCTTCTGATCCATGGTTCTTGTGGGGATTATAACAGATGCGTGAGTGGGAGAATCTTTAATGATGTGGATATTACGGTCTTACCCTTTCACTGCATTATTATCCGTTTCTAGTTTTCACCCTATCCATCCGCTAACCATTGGAAATCATTAATCATTACATACCATTTTACTTTTTTAATTGTTTACTAATTAACGCAAAAACACAACTTCGGAGATGTATTTAAATGAACATTTGAAATCGTTAATCTAATTGGATCGAGGGGTCTATTCCAGGTAGAGCTCTACATGCCGCATTGTTAAGTCTATTCTAGACTATGCAAAGTTTGTATAGATTGAATCGTAGTTGTGATACTTTTTACACCAATTCAAAATATCTTATCGACATGCTCGCGAATCCACTAAAGTGGTTTACTTTCAGTTCAGAGTTATCTGATAATATGAACTATGGATGAATATAACTAACAATGATCTTCAAGCATTGCTTTTGTCACCTAAATATTCAAACGGATTTCTTACCTCGTGCAACATGAAAACGCAAACGAAGATTCAAATTTGTTGGGTCGGTTCTATCCATGTGGATGTCCCGAGATGACTCAATTGTTGTTCTTCAAATGTTCTACTTATGTTTTTTTGTGAAAAATAATAATAATTCAAGGTAACTTAGATTTATGTGGATTTTAAAATTATTTTAGTTAAATTGAAGAAATTCATGTGATTTATTTTAAAATTTAAGTAATTTCACATAAAAATTATGAGATATTATATTTTTATCTAAAAGAACTCCAATAAAACATTCTAAAAAGTCATTAGAAATTACTTCTTATATCAAAAATCTAATAATAATAGATTTTATATGATATTTTTAAATTTTTGTTTGAATAATACTAAATTATTTTATTTTTGTTATTCAGAAATTTCTTTTTAGCGTCTATTCTTTGAGTATTCTTATCCTGCAAAAGATGGGATAGGGTTTTGAACATTAAAAAGAAATCCACTTTAAAGTTATGTTCTCGACCAAACAAAATAGCTTTTTTTATATCTTTCTTTTATTTTATCTTTTTCATAAATAAAGTAAAATGAAGTATGTTAGTTTTATCCTTCTTTTAAAACTGTTTAAAGTTATATTAATTTTTACCTTCCTTTTAAAAATAAAGTAAAATAGTTTTGTTACAAACCAAAATCTTTTAACAACCACATTTTTTGTTTATCATCTTAAGTAACAAAAGAATGAGGTATCAATACTCATATACACTACATAATATAGTATCATCTTAGTTTATCATATAAGTATATATTTAGCATGTGTATATATGTGTAATTAAATTCGGATGTCTCACATGATTAGACAATTCAAACTTCTTGTCTGCCTAATTAATAATCCATTATTTCTCTTTGAAACAGCAAATTAGCCCATAAAGTAATGGATGTATTGTTTTCTCCTGTTCCATGTAATTTAATAATACACATCGAGTAAGAGAAGTGGGAATATGGTTAAGCTTTGTTTGAATAAAATTCATAACTGATTGATGAAAAATATGTGGCAAAGTTGGTCCCTCACCAATAATGTTCCAAGTAATTCAATAACACACATCGAAAAACATATTGTGGATATGGTTAAGCCTTGTTTGAGTAAAACTAATCACTGATTGATGAAAAAGAAGTGAGAAAATTGGTCCTTGACCAATGATGTGCCATGCAATGTAATACAAGGACACAAATGGTGAAACGGTCCATTTTAAAGGGACCTATTAAGAATACGTGGCTTAGAAATTTACTATCGGGCCTACATGTCGACAAATATGGGCCACACAGTTAAGACTAGTATAGTTTTGGGCCATTTTTGGATAATTTGATTTGACTTATTTCAAATTTCTTTGTAGATTTCACTACATATTCTTCCTTCGAAAATATCACATAGATGCAACCAAACTTAAGATCTAATGCTATTTAATTTTGTTATGAAAGTTAAATACTTAGATATTCTCGTATTAATATACCACTATTATCTCTGTTATATTTTTGTGTGCAGTCCACTCGCGCAAGTGTGCAGTCCACTATACTTCATCTCTTTCTCTCTCTTCCTTTTTTTCTACCCCTTTCATTCTTTTTTGAAGATTAACATTTTTAATTCAAATAATCAAATCATAAAATCTTACTTAAAAACACATAATTTACTTAAAAACATGACTAAAATTATTTAAAACGGATTTATATTTGTTAAATGGTGAATAGTGAATTTGTTTAATACAATATTAACCCAGGAATAGTCGGACTATTGAACATAATAGTCAGACTACTGGAAAAAATAGAAACCCAAAACCCCAAAATATAAACCTAAAACCCTAAACCCAAAATATAAACCCAAAACCCCAAATATAAATCCTAAACCCAAAATATAAACCCAAAACCCCATAATATAAACATAATAGTCGGAATACTGAAAAATATAAACCCTAAACCCCAAATATAAACCCAAAACTCCAAATATAAACCCTAAACCCCAAATATAAACCCAAAACTCCAAATATAAACCATAAACCCCAAATATAAATCATAAACATAAAATATAAACCATAAACCCAAAATATAAACCAAAAACCCCAAAATGTAAACCTAAACCCAAAATATAAACTCAAAACCCCAAAATATAAACCATAAATCATAAATATAGACATCTTTTTATCTTTACATATTTGTGTATTATTTGTCATTTTAAAAAAATCTAAGATTTTATAACACAAACTCAAATGTGACCCATTTTTCTCTTTACATATGTGTATTAATTTTATATAATAAATGAGATCAGTGACAACAAGAGAGAGAAAGAGAGCGTTGAGTAAGAGGGTAAAATAGAATTTTTTTTTAAAAAAGAATAGAATACCTCTATGTACCAAAAAAACTAATTATAGTATATAATGTATATATGTTGATATTACTCTTATAAAAATATTAAATTTTTTAAATAATTAAAAAATTATATAATTAGGGTGTTATTGATTAATTTAGATGATGTAGACCAATATATAAACAATATCACAATGCTGGTGGCTGAAGGAGAAATATAAATGTGTTAAAGTTTCCTATATATCATTTGAAGTCATTATACCATACACAATATGACATTTAATTCAATATAGTGAGTGTAAAAAGATACATATACAAGAGTCTAAGTCTAAGATATTGACATTCTTATACTTTACATATTTAGACTACTTCTTACCTTTACAGAAAATATACTATTCAAAAGAAATTATTTATAATTTTTATATTTGTAAACAAATTTCATTATTTTCCATCATTGTTAATATTTCTCAATTTTTTGTAAATTTTAATAATTTTAATAAATTTTTATAACTTTTATAATATTTTATGTTTTTATATTTTTTTATTCATCTATATATTTTTCATACGAACCAAACGACCGACGAGTAATGTGAAGACATACGAGAAAACTGAGCTACGAAAGACATGAGATATCAACGACACAATTAAGAAATCAACACCACAAATCAACATTATTATAAGAAATTAACATCGTAAATTCACATTATTGTAAGAAATCAACACCGACGAGTAATGTGAAGACTACTTACAGTCGCCGACGATGAGAAAACTCTCTCTCTCTCTCTCTCTCTCTCTCTCTCTCTCTCTCTCTCTCTCTCTCATAACAGAGTTATATAGATCTATATGATTGTTTTGAAGAAGAAATCATATAAGTATAATTATAAGAAATCAACCCCCAATCCTTCCAAACTACCATTGATCCATAAGTCGAGATCGTTATAGTTGTTGTTTGGCTCCATAGCTCCAGTAACCTAACCAAACGACATAATTATAATTGAAATCAACACCGACGAGTAATGTGAAGATATACGAAAAAACTGAGCTACGAGAGACATGAGATATCAACGACACAATTAAGAAATCAACACCACAAATCAACATTATTATAAGAAATTAACACCGCAAATCCACATTATTGTAAGAAATCAACAACGACGAGTAATGTAAAGACTACTTACAGTCGCCGATGACGAGAAAACATAGATGATTTGCTAAGCTGGAAACAGAGACATGAAGAAGATGAAGATGTGACTGCTGCTTCCAAAAAGACTATTTTATCCTTTTTTCTAACTGTCTCTCTCTTTGTATTAATCGTCTTGCCTTTTTATAATAAATACATTTTATTATTTTATGTTTTAAAATTTTAATCTACATTATAATGAATTGATTAATCTTCTTATGTTTAACAAATAATTTGGTTAAATTTATATAAATGATGTGAAACTAAAAACTAGATTTAGATTTAGTATAAAGGTTTATATAAAAAATAGCTTATAAAATTGACGATGTTGAATGGATTTTTTGCAAGCCAATTCCAACGGCCAATTCTATAGGAAAGCCGTTGGAAATAGCCTTTTTCCAACGGATTTGTATCAAATTTGGCTATTGGTTCTAACTTGTCGCAAAAACATGTCTGTCAAATATTCGTTGGAAATTTCTAACGAAAATCCAACAACCCAATCCGTTGGAAATTTCAAACAACTAAACAACAACAAAAATTCAACAGCTAACCAACGACCAACTTTCAACGGTTAACTGATGACTTGTTTCCAACAGAGAACCGACAATCTTTTCCAACGGCTAACAGACAAATTATTTCCAACAGGGAACCAACATCAAAATTTCAAGCCGTTGCAAATTTCTCAAAAAAAAAAAAAATTAAAAATTAAATAAAATAGCTATTTTTATTTTTACTGACTATTGATAAATTGTTTAAAAAAAAAATCAATTTTTTAACAAAAATTGTTTATTAATATAGATTTCTTTTGAGTAATATTTAAGATTTTTCAACTTCTTGAATTTAATTAAACTAGCATAATAAAACAGAAATAATTTTTCTATTAATACCAAAAAATATTAATTACAACATTAACAAATCTGGAAAGTGATGTAATCTTTTTCCCTTTTCTAAAAAATATTAATTTCAACATTAACAAATATTAATTGCCGTGAGCATCTTCCCCTTCGGTGTGAGCTTCTTCCTCGCTGCCGTGAGCTTCTTCTCCACCGCTATGAGCTTCTAGCTTCTTCCGGACAAGAGGATGTGTGGAAGAAGAAGAGATCTTGGTGAGAATAAGAGAAAGAGATATTGGTGAAGATAGAGGAGAGATCTTGGTTTGGAAGAGTAATAGAAGAAGGGATCAAGAGGTGATGAGGAGAAGAAGAGATGAAATAATTTTTTTTCTTTTTAATTAAGAAAGAGATTGAAAGTGAGGAGGAGAAGAAGAGATGAAATAATTTTTTTCTTTTTAATTAAGAGACAGAATGAAAGTGAAGAGGAGAAGAAGAGATGAAAGATTTTTTTTTTAATTAAAAAAACATTTTAATCTTGTCCGTCGATCAACGGTTGTTAACTCAATCCTGGTGATTGTTTTTCCACCAATCATAATAACTCTGTCAAATTATCCAACGGCTTAATAATCCGTTGGAAATACATATGTTTTTCCAACAAATATTTTTTCCGTCGGATATCCTTTGGAAATTTCCAACGGATTTCCATCGACTTGAGGTTTCATGTATCCTAGAATATGTTTTGGGATTTCAAAAAACTTATACATTAACATTAACTCTATATCAATGGTTTAGAGACATTAGATTTCATAAGTTTCACTTTATAACGAACGGAACCAATCACAATTCAAACTAAAGTTTTATATATGTTAGTAACTAACGTGTTGAGAATGCAATGTTTATACAAATATTGAAATAATTTGAGTTATACCATATATCAATATGTATATATGATAGTATATGTCTATTTGGTTCATTATGTATATCATGAACTCTAGTTTTGCATTTACAATTTTATTTGTTTCACGAAACCACAATCCGTTGGAACTCCGTTGAAAATACATAGGAAATCCGTTGGAATTCTGTTGAAAATTAGAACGAAATTATAATTATTAATTAAAAATGAATTTTAGAGATTATTTCGAAATAAAAAATTGTTTTTTTCCAACAGATTTCTAACAGATATTTCTTGTCTGTTGGAAATCCATTGGAAATATGATTTTAGGAAATAAAAAATCCAATAGATTTCCAACGATTTGGGGTTTCAAGTATCTGATAATAGGTTTTGGGGTTTCAAAACGATCATATATTAACATTAACTCATATCAATGTGTTTATTTACATTAAATTTCATAAGTTTCAATTTATAACGATCCGAATCAATAACAATTCAAATTACGAAACTTTACCATGAAGTTCTATATATTTGTAACAAGATATTGAGAATATAATGTTCGTAAAATATTGAAATAATTTGAGTAACACCAAATATCAATATGTATACATGATATATAAGTCTATTTTGATTCATTATGTATATCGTGAACTTTATATTTGCATTTATAGTTTTATCCGTTTCACGATACCATAATCTGTTGGAAATCTGTTGGAAATACATAGGAAATCCATTGGAATTCTGTTGGAAATTATAGCAAATTATAATTATTAATTAGAAACAAATNTATCGTGAACTCTATTTTTTGTATTTATAGTTTTATCTGTTTCACGAGACCACAGTCTGTTGGAAATATGTTGGAAATACATAGGAAATCCATTGGAAATTAGAGCAAATTATAATTATTAATTAAAAACAAATTTTACAGATATAAGCTTAATTTTAGAGATATAATAATTAAATGTTAAACTATAAATTATTATTCTTAATCAAATAATTCAAATTAAATATTCATCAAAATCTAAAAGTGTAAATACATTATTATTCTGAATCAAATAAATTTAAATCTTCATTGTAATCAGTAGAATCGTAATCAGATTCTCCAATTGATTCTTATGATTTTCCAATGAATATCCAACATATACAGGTTTCTAATGCATATCCAACGGATGCGTTATCCGTTGGAAATCCGTTGGAAGGTTCCAACATATTTCCAACGATCATTAAAGCTATTGGAAATTTACGACGACGTTGTGACAGTGTATGACCGTTGCATTTGTTGTTGGAAAACCGTTGGAAAATTTTTAAAATTTCCAACGGCTTAAAAATCCGTTGGAAATGTCTATGTTTTTTTTGTAGTGATATATTTATTAAAATATTTTGTGATGTTTTTGTAATAATATTTTTGATTAAATTATATTATCGGTTTGGTCAAACTAAATGGTTATTTAAGAATAATAAACCAATTAGACCAATAAGCGGGTGAATTCTGGTTTAGAACTTTATAATTAGAAATTTATATGTTTTTAGGATTTGATATAAGTGTTTTTAGGATTACTCGTCGGTGTTGATTTCAATTATAATTATATCGTTTATTTAGGTTATTGGAGCTATGGAGCCAAACAACAACTATGACGATCAGGACTTATGGATCAATGGTAGTTCGGAAGGAATGGAGGTTGATTTCTTATAAATATACTTATGTGGTGGCCCAAAAATATATTGACTTAAACATAGCTAAGAGTTCCAAATAACAATTCTAGAAACTAAGACACTAATTTTCTAGAATCAAATTCCAAAAAGATGAAATAATTTGCAAACTATGCATGAACAAAATTTAAGAAATTAATCTTTCAATGTAAAAAAACTTATTTTAGGTGTTTATATGCCTAATCTTGTTTTCTTCTAATTTTATATTTATTTTTTATGATGACGAAATATTCTAATTTTATATTTCTTAAACATAAATCAAGTTACCAAATTAGTAAAACATCTTATAAAATAACATAAAATAAAATATTGATAAAAATAAATATTACATAAAATCTGGTTTAGCTTCCAAGCTTCAACTTCAATGCGCTGTCCAAATATGAATAAATAATTATTACACATGCATTATTATCAACAAACAAAAACTAATACCATTGAAGGAAATCAAAACCAGCAAATGTGAATAAGCAAACAATTGAACACATTAACACATAAACCTTAAAGATAAATCTGTAAACATAACATACACAATATACCTTTGATCTTCGAGGTTCTGATTTGTCTATTGGTTTTACTTTCTTCACAATGGGTTTCTTCGATTTCATTGGACATTTAGGAGGAGAAAAATTGGATCCTGATGATACATCATGGTTGGTAACTGAACACATAGGAGTTGTCTCACCTGTTGGAATGATGTTATTACCTACAGTATTATAAGCCTGCA
>OVBE01004904.1:0-22831 GCA_900406425.1 Iberis pinnata | reverse complement strand
TGCATTTTGAATTTTATGAATATTTTACATTTTATTTTTATTAATATTTTATATTTATATTTTATATTTTAATTTCAAATTAATAAAAAAATTAATCCAAATTAAAATTTTAATTAAAAAAATTGTTTTCTAAAAACCCGTCAGTAAATCCGTCAGTAAAAATCCGTCAATAATTCCGTCAGAAATTTCTAACGGGTTTATTGATGGATAATTAGTGACGGATTTACTGACGGATATAAATTGATGGATAAACACGTCAATAAATCCGTCAGTAATTATCCGTCTATAAACCCGTCAGTACCCATCCGTCAATAATATCGTCAATAATGTTCCGTCAAAAAAACCGTCAGAAATTTTTGACAGGTTTTTTGACAGATTCTGATTTCTGGCCATTTAGAACTAACGGATAAATATGCCCGTCAGAAATCCTTTGTTTTCTTGTAGTTCGTATCAAATTATATAAACACGAAAAATATTTATGTCATGCATCTTAGGGCTGGACGTTCGGTTACCATTCAGTTTCGGTTCGGTTGTGTACGGTTTCGGTTATTATAGTTAGGGTAATATAGTATCCAATCGATTATTTTAGAAAATTTGGTTTTGGTCGGTTCGAATATCTATTGGTTTGATTTGGTTCGGTTAGTAACCGATTAATACTTGAGAATAAAACGAACGAAAACCGAAAGATAACTAATGAAAATAAAAAAATAATTGATTACTATAAAAAATAACTAATTAAAACAAAAAAATAACTGACTAAAAACAGATAACTAAGAAGAATAAAAAATTCAAAACTTAGAAGCATCAAGTATTCAAGTTATATTAACAAAAACAATCAAAAACCGTAAATTATATATATACATATATATATATATATAATAAATATTGTAATAATATTATATATTGTAAATAGTAAAAAAAAATTATATCTTAGTACTAAGAAGTTTACGATTTTTTATTTTTTAATTTTATTTTATATATAGTATAAAATAAATATTTAAATAATATTATATATATTCGGTTATTTGGTTATCCATTGGTTACCGATTAGTATTCAGTTACTAACCACTAACCATTGGATAGTATAACTGAAATTCATTAGGTTATGTTAAAATATTCTTATCCTAACCGAAATAGAGTTTTCAGTTTAGTTATGGTCGGTTAACAGTTTTTATGCTCAGTCCTAATGCATCTCTTATTCTGCTATGGGAAGACAAAATAATTATAAAAATATTTTTAGAGGAAGAAGAAGAAAACATAAAAGTCTAATAGTTTTGTAAATTGTCCATCGTAAAAAGTAAGGAAAAATACTAAGACCTCAATCGTAAATTTGTTCTTTTGTTGTCTGGCTCACGTGCTGTTCAGAAACATTGGGCTAAAGCCTAAAGCTGATGAAGTTTACACTAAAAAGTTAAAACTTAAAAAAGTCTGTTTCAAATTGGGCCTACACTTAAAAGCGTTAAGCCGAAAATGAAAGTTCAGACCAATTTTTTGGATCTGTTCTTCGAGCATCTGGCTTGTAGGTTCTCGACACGTGTCTGATTTGTTTGTTAACACCTCATTCTCAATCCAACGGCTGTTACTTAACTATGCTTGATTAGTTTGTTAATATTAATCTAATTACTATAATTAATTTGTTAAAAATAAAAATTTAAACAAAAGTCACCGGCATATGCGGAAGAAGTGGGTCCTGTTGTTGTCGCACTGCCCCGCAAAATCTGTGGCTCTTTTATTAAAATACAATAAAATGTTCATTTACACATTTTTATAATAAATTGCTTCACGAGTATAATAATCTCATCTTATTTTAATCATCTCGAATTATGATGCTTTTGTCTAGAATTATGCTCATTCTTTTGTGTTTTGTATTTTGTATTAATCATCAAATATCTAATAAACATATATTTGAAAATCATCCTCTAATAACCACTAGAGAGCAAACGCATATTACTAAGAAAACAGTACTAATAATACTCCAAACTATTTAACACTAAATATACATATTCATATGATCACTCCATGCACATGCTTGACCCTTTTTCCTCCATATTTACTTTCGAAAATCAAAAAAATAATTTTGATAACCAAAACTACGCACTAAAAATATTAAAATTATATGTTTTTAATTTAAAATTGATTGACAATAAACATAATGATCCATATTTATATATATATTATTTAAATCTTTTTAAATTTGATTAGAGATATTATATCTCTAATAACAAGTATGTAATACTAACAAGAACCAAATGTTTTTTTGGTTAAAGGTTTATATTTATTAGAACCAAATGTAACTATTACAAACATTCAATCCAAAAACTAAACATCTAAAATGATGCAGCATAGAAGTCACTATGCTTCACATTTAGTGATATAACATAGAAGTCAATCTGCTTCACATTTAGTTTCAAGTTTTTTACGTTGGATTTGTTTTAATTATTTGCACTTCGTGTGCATGTGGTTTTAGTGCGATTTCATAGACTTCACGTGCAATTTTTATTTTCCTTAGTTAGTTAGGATTTTCTTTAATTCAAGATTAGGTTTCTTTAAAACGTAAGGTTTATGTTCGGTTTTATATACATAATTTGTTACTTTGCTTAACATTCATTATTGATTTTTAATACAGGATTTGGTTTTTAAAACGATCTTTTAACGAAAAACGTGAAGAGTATTCACAAACGAGTTTCTTACGAAACACAGTGTAGAGTATTACACAAAATTCCCCTTTCATCGATTCATAGCTTTTGCTTCTCCATCAGTTGGTATCAGACACGAAACGTTCTGGGAATCCTCTTCTTCATATTGCATCATGCCTCTGAAGAAGAATCATGATCTACCCAAGGATGATACACGAGAGAATCCCCCCCCCATCGCCTTAGATCTGACTGAGCTGCATAGTACACTTCTTGCTATGCAAGAAAATATACAAAGCACAATCACATCTTTCATCCAAGAAATATGCAAATCATGGGTGAAACAATCATTGCCGCCTTACAACAGCGAAATCATAGCGCTAACAACGATGATCCCGACCCTGATGATAACGATCAAATTGATCATCGTCATGTGAATGAAAATCGCATGCAAGACCAACACCAGAATCACAATCAGCGTGCTTTTAGACGTGATAATCAACAAGATCGTTGTGAATACTATTTTGAAGTCGATATACATGAATTCCATAAAGGATTTTATGGTGAGGCTTTGTCAGAATGGTTAATTACAGTAGACGAGATCTTCGACTTCAAGCAGGTACCGCCTAATCGACGTATGTCTCTTGTTGAAATGAAATTTTGTGGACATGCGGTTGCTTGGTGGAAACAAACAAAAGCAACATGTATACGTAACAATAAGCTGCTAATTTAATCATGGGAAAAACTCAAGAAACACTTATGATTGACGTTTCTACCGCATAACTATGATTATATGAACGTACTCTGTATATAAAGATCCAAAATCTTCGACAAGGGAAACGTACCGTGGATGAATATGCCGAAAAATTTTGATTACTTTTGGTGCATACAGATATCAATGATACCCAATCTCAACTGGTCTCTAGATCTATCAGAGGACTCAAACCGTCTCTACAGGAATCATTGGTTCACTTTGACCCAACGATAGTCGCAAAAGCTCATTGTCAGGCTGCAACATTTGAGCTTCAAAAACGATCAACCACTTGGAATTCAACTTCAACTCACATTCTTGTTTCTGACTCTCAGGTTGGTGCGTATACTTCTCAACCCAAAGATTCAAATTCGTCATGCCTCTTGCTATTTATTCCGACCATGACAAACAATGAACAACAACTTTAGCGTTTTTCTCGTCCTAATGCTCTTCATTGTTATGCTTGCAGTGAACCAGGACATCACCAAACTGTGTGTCCACATCAAACTCGTCATAACTTGCTTACTAAGGATGTTAATGAGGATGACATTGATGTCTATGACTCCGCAAATGAATTAGATAACTCAGGTGATCCAACGGATCAGGTTACAGTTGGTGACAAAGGACAAGCTCTTGTGTTACATCATATGTGCATTATGCCTATGCGCATTGATGACAAGTGGCTTCACACTAATATCTTATGATCTACCTGCACTATACCTGGTCGTGTTTGCAGTTTTATTATAGATTCTGGTAGCTGTCATAACATGATCTCAGACGATGATGTTGATCATTTACAACTTCAATACGAGACTCATTCTTCTCCTTATACTCTAGGATAGCTCAAGTTAGGTGTCAATGTTTATATTATAGAGCGTGCGTTAGAACCATTTTCTATTGGACCGTATTATCGTGATCAAATTTACTGTGATATTGCACCAATGGATGTGAGTCACTTATTACTTGGGCGGCCATGGGAATACGATCTAAAAGTGATTCATGATGGTCGTAAAAACACTTACACTTTTATATAGGAAACACAAAATATCATCTTAATGCCTTCACGTGATGCACCACCATCTACATTGTCCCTTTAAGAAACGACACCACCTCTTTTACCTTCGACATCATCTAGGAAACAAACAACGTTATTAAGCTCAGCAACTGCACTTGATGCCAAATTTCATACAGAAGGACTTGCATTTCTCTTAGTTCCATCAGTTTTTATGTCGTCCAACAATACATGATCAACAAAAACCAACGCCTCCAGCTATCTCGCGTCTTTTAAGTGAATTTGATGATGTTTTTCCTCAAGAGCTATCACCGGGACTACCGCCAATCCGTGACATTTAACATCATATAGATTTGGTTCCTGGCTCCATACTACCCAACCATCCTCACTACAGCATTAAATAGAACACGAAGAATTACGTCGTCAAGTAGAAGAACTTTTGTCCAAAGGATACATACGTGAGAGTTTGAGCCCATGTGTAGTACCCGCACTGTTAATACCTAAGAAAGATGGCTCGTGAAGAATGTATATTGATAGTAGAGCTATCAACAAATCACCATTCGTTACCGGTTTCCCATACCTCGCCTCAACAACTTACTTGATCAGATCAGAGTTGCTATGAATTTTTTTTTGTAAATCGACTTAAAGAGAGGATATCATCAAATCCTTATTTTGGAAAGTGACAAATGGAAGACATCATTTAAGACTCGCGAGGGTCTTTTTGAATGGTTGGTCATGTCTTTTGGTTTATCTAACGCGCCTAGCACTTTTATGTGCGTTATGAACCAGGCTTTGCTACCACTCATTGGAAAATTTGTTTTTGTGTATTTTGATGATATTTTGATCTTCAACACTTATATAGAGACTCACCTTCAGCACCTACGTGAGGTCCTTACAATTCTACGTCGCGAAAAATTTTATGCGGGCTTGGCTAAGTGTGCTTTTTGCGTTGACTCGGTTCTCTTCCTTGGCTACATCATCTCTGCTAAAGGACTTGAAGTTGACCCATCTAAAGTTAATGTGGTCAAGTCTTGGCCTACTCCTGCGTTGATAACCGAGGTGTGAATTTTCCATGGACTTGCATCTTTATATCAACGTTTTATAAGTCACTTTAGCTTGATTATGGCGCCTTTAACAAGTTGTATGAAGACCAGAAAATTTGAATGGTCACCCAAAGCTGCTATGAACTTCGATATCATCAAGAAGAAGCTCACCACATCACCTGTTTTGTGCTTCCCGGACTTCACTAGTACATTCAAATTGCATTGTGATGCTTCCAAGTTGGGCATCAGTGCAATCTTGAGCCAACACGGACGTCATATTGCCTATTTTACTACTCATCTCCGCTATAGCACATATGACATTTATTTTTATGCAATTGTCCAAGCTATTAAACGTTGGCATCACTATCTTTTCCACCACGAATTTATCCTTTTCACCGACCATGATGCATTGCGTCATCTTAACAACCAGGCTAAAGTATATTCTTGGCATGCAGGTTGGATTTCATATCTACAACAATTCACGTTTTCAATCTGTCACAAGTTAAGAACCCTTAATTGTGCAGTCGATGCTTTAAGTCGTCGACACAATATATTGACCGTGATGAAAATGTCAGTTGTGGGCTTTGAATTGTTTCTGGAGCTCTATCCTATCGATTATTCTTTTGCTCTTATCTTTGAAAACGCCAAAGTTGGCCTCAATAGTACCTTCTGCATGCACGATGGGTTCTTTTTTAAGGGTACTCGTATGTGTGTCCTTGCGTGTAATTTGCGCTTACAAATTGTTCGCGAGCTACACAATGAAGGGCATGTTGGCCGCGATAGAACGTTGAACTTGGTTTCTCGCACTTATTTTTAGCCTAGTCTTCACTGTGATGTTGAATGATTCGTCTCACGTTGCCGCATTTGTCTACAATCTAAAGAAAAGGCGACAAATGCTGGTTTATATAGACCTCTACCTATTACGACTCAACCTTGGACTCACATCAGTATGGATTTTGTGTTAGGCCTTTCGCGAACACAACGGGGACATGACTCAATTCTTGTTGTCGTTGATTGTTTCTCAAAAATGCCTCATTTTATTGCTTGTACGAAGACGACAAACAATTTTTTTGTTGCGGGTTTATTCTTCAGAGAAGTGTATCGTCTTCATGGTCTTCCCACTTTGATATTTTAAGACCGTGACACTCATTTTCTCAGTTACTTTTGGTGCTATTTTTGGTATTTATTGGGCACTAGTTTAGACATGAACACTGCCTATCATCCTCAAACATACGGTCAAACAGAAGTGACTAATAGATCTTTGGGAAAAATTTTGTGTTGTTTAGTGGGCGATAACATCAAGTCCTAGGATAATAAGCTCGGTCAAGATGAATTCGCCCATAACCATGCTATAAACTGCATGTTGGGATTTTGTCTATTCCAGGTTTTTTATGGCCTTATTCCTTGTGCTCCTTTAAATCTTACTATGACACCAGATCTGACTCGACATCATGGTAATGCTATTGACTTTGTGTCAAATCTTAAGAAGTTGCATTCACAAGCTAGCGCAAATCTCGAGCTGGCTACGACTAAGTATAAAGCGGATGCTGATAAGAAACGGCATGAGATCTTGTTCGTTCCTGGCAATTTGGTTTGTGTAGTTTTAACCAAGGATCGTCTACCTCAAGGTGAGTACAACAAATTGAAGAAGCGGATAATTGGTCCTGTTGAGGTATTAGAGTGTTTGAATCTGAATGCATATTGTGTGAAGTTGCATGTACATCTTCACACCTCTGATGTGTTTAACATGAAACACTTGCTTCCTTTTCACGGTGACAATGATGATATGGATTCGTGGTCGAATCCTCTCCCACCTGGAGGAACTGATGAAGCATGGAAGTCAATCTGCTTCACATTTAGTTTCAAGCTTTTTTACGTTGGATTTGTGTTAATTATTTTCACTTCGTGTGCATGTGATTTTAGTTCGATTTCATGTACCTCACGTGCAACTTTTATTTTCTTTCGTTAGTTAGGATTTTCTTTAATTCAATATTAGGTTGTTTAAAACGTAGGTTTAGGTTTGGTTTTATATATATTTTGTTAAGCTTTGTTTAACATTCATTATTGATTTTTAATAAAGGATTGGTTTTTGAAACGATCTTCTAAAGAAGAACGGTGAAGAGTATTCACAAACGAGTTTCTTACGAAACGCGGTGTAGAGTATATACAAAATTCCTCCTCCCATCGATTCATAGCTTCCACTTCTCCGTCATAAAACAACTCAACCCAACACCTAATTCAAATCAGATTTTCAACACAAAAATAAGATCTGAGCCCAAATACATATTGAATACCCTTGATCAAAATAGAAAATCTATTGTTGACCTGCTGCTGCCGACATAAATATGCGGATTTGCCAGAAAAGAATCTCCGACGATTCTGCAGCGATTATGAGACAACAACAAGGGATAACTTTCATTGCCATCTACTCCATATTCGATATTGAAACCAAATGTTGGTGGTTTAATAATTTTTGTTTAAACTCTGAATATTTTTTATGAATTATAAATGATGATGTGGTTAAAACCTATTAAGATTTCGGTCAATTAATCAATTGAAAATATTATATATTTTAAATAGAGATTAATGGTTTCGGTGCAAACATAAGAAACAAAATTAACAAGTACTAATAATCTGATTAAATAAAAACATAAAGAAGAATATAAATAAATAAAAGAAAGAGAGGAGACAAGAGGGTGAAATATTGGTAAGTATGATGGGAAAGAAAAGAAATGGAAGGTGATGATGGAGACAACAAGCATGTGAACTCTCTCTGCAATGCTATTTGCAAAATCCTAAGCGTGCTTCCATTGTGTCTCCTTTGAGTCTTTGTTCATCATCATCATCAAATTACAACTTCAATTTTACTAGTAGTATTTTATAATATATGCTCATTTGCTCTCATTTTCTCATTACTTATATGACAAAATTTATGTTCTCACAAAAACTTCATTTAAAACGTAAATTAATGAAAACATAACTAAATAAACAGTGTGTTTTGAAGGTAAGTTGTATCCAGGGCCAGTCATGAGATTTTAAAATATTGTAACGATCGCAGTCTACGATGAAAAATAAACAAAATTATATAATTTTTTAAAAAATGGGTCGTATTCTTAATTAAAATTTTAAAATGAAAAAGAGACCGCAAACTGATGCTTATTTTGTTTGAACTCAAAACCGACTTTATTTATATCAATTTCTATCGACTCTGTTGATTTTCTTATGTTCAATCAATTTTCTTAAATATAACACATGTTAGTAACATTATATGATAAAATGTTCTTGATGAACAATTTATGTGATCTCCCTTATTTATTGTTTCCTTTTTTTAAGTATGTATATATACATTATGGTTTATTTCTCTGTTTTACTTTTTTTTCCTTGTTTCGTTATATTTCAATAGAAATATGTATGTTTTTGGACAGACAAAATTTCAACCAATATGTGGTCCCATAACTACTAAAACTTATATTATATGGTAAAATATTAAAATTTATTAGGTATTTTAGACCACTCGGCCTCTTCAATATTGGATGGTCCCATTTCTATTAATTCATTTCCTTAAGTATAATATACGAAAAATAATCTAAAAGATACCAAAATTACGGACCATTTAATAACTGATAAAATCTTATTTTAAGGAAACATGTAATATCAAAAATATATTACAGTACAAATTTAAAAAAAAAAAAATAGACAAACGCATGTTATTTGTCGGACCTACAATATAAAGCAGGGACGAAACAGTCATTTCATAAATCAAATGTGAAATTAATTAAAAATTTTAACTTTTTTCCTTTAAGCTTCGTTCCAAACCAGAAACCTGAAACCATGTTACCTGTAACAACGACATGTATTTATTATTATTTTTTCTGCAGATCCAACGACTTAGAATCTCTCATCTACTCATTATAAACCGTCGGATCTTACTACCGTAGACCTCATCACATTGGAATAAATCCTTGTATAATCTTAAAAGCCCATACTTTTGTATATAATTACTGAAGTTGCCACTCTTTTCCACATTTTGTTTGCTCTCTTCTTGATTGTTGTGCTTTTTGTTAGCTTTCTGATTCATTTTCCATGGAGGGACCTTGAGCTCTGTTTCTGTTTTCTCGTCAAAGTTCGTGCAATTTTCTCTCTTTCTCTACTCTCTCTCTCTCTCGTTTGTTTGATCCTCTACTGTGTTCGTCTTCTCTCTACAGGTAACTTGTTTAATTTTGCTCTATCGATTACTTTCGAAACCTTCTTCTGAAGTCTCAATTTTGGAATTGCATGCTTATTTGTTTCGTTCTCTTGACTTCTTCTGTATTTTTACTTTATGTTTAGTTGAGTAAAGGTTTTCCCTTTTCTCTTGCTTTTTTTAGATTTTTGAGGCTGAATTTCTTAACATTTGGAGAAATGCAGAAGAAGTTAGGACTTATAAATCGTTATTACATCGAAAGTTAGATTCTTTTTAGGGAAATTGAGTTCTGAGAACAAGAAACCTGAAATTGGACTATGGAAACTAACTTAAAGTCCTGTTAAACAAATTTTAGCTGAAACCCTAATTGTGTTCTTTAAGCTAGATTCATCTTCTTTTTTGCTGTAGTTTAGATCATTTGCTTTTTGAACTTTGTTGAGATTGAGAAGTTTCAAATTTTTTTGTGGCATTTGTTTGATTTTGGGTTATTGTTTGTGATGCTAAGCAGATTTAATAACAAGTGTTTGAAAACAAAAGATCTGATGTCTTATCGATTGTTAAGTGTGGATAAGGATGATTCTCCTGATTTGAAAGAACGCAACTATTTGGGTTTGTCTGATTGCTCCTCTGTTGATAGCTCAAACATTCCCAATGTTGTTACACAAAGTGAGAAGAGCAATCTCAATTTCAAAGCTACTGAGCTTAGGCTAGGCCTTCCTGAGTCTCAGTCTCCTGAAAGAGAGACTAGTTTCTGTTTGTTAAGCCCGAGAACACCCGATGAGAAGCTTCTCTTCCCGCTACTCCCATCTAAAGACCATGCTTCTGTTACTACAGGACACAAGAATGTTGTTTCTGGTAACAAAAGAGGATTCTCTGACACTTGGGATGAGTTTTCGTGTGCAAAAGGATCTGTTAGACCAGGAGGAATCAACTTGATGTTATCGCCGAAAGTTGCAGCTAACAATAATAAGGAAAGTATTCAAGAAGAAAGAAAGAGTGGCTCCAACAATGCACCTGCTGCAAAGGCACAAGTTGTTGGTTGGCCTCCAATTAGATCATACCGGAAGAATACAATGGCTTCTTCAACTTCAAAGAACACTGATGAGGTAGATGGGAAGCCTGGTCTTGGTGCATTGTTTGTAAAAGTGAGCATGGATGGTGCTCCTTACCTGAGAAAGGTCGACTTGAGAACTTACACTTCTTATCCACAGTTGTCTTCTGCACTTGAGAAAATGTTTAGCTGCTTCACTCTTGGTGAGAATTCTCTATGCATTTTTTAAACAAAAACCTCGATTCTCTTGTAAACAGAAAGCTGTGTTTGTGATGTCAGGTCAATGTGGACTTCATGGAAGGGAAAGAGTGAGTGAGGTTAAATTGAAAGATCTTCTTTATGGATCAGAGTTTGTGCTTACTTATGAAGACAAAGATGGTGATTGGATGCTCGTTGGAGATGTCCCATGGGAGTAAGCTTCTCTAGAACTCATTGAAAGGTTCCATTTTTTGGTTTTATTATTCTTCAAATTAAATGTTCCTATCTATTTGCAGGATATTCACCGAAACATGTCGAAAGCTGAAGATCATGAAGGGATCTGATTCTATTGGCTTAGGTATTTAAGCTGTTTATTGATTGTACTAACATCTTAATTTCTTCTTAATCTAACTTCCAAGTTGTTTTGCATTGTGGCAGCTCCAGGGGCAATGGAGAAATCCAAGAACAAAGAACCAATCTCTCTCCGGGTTTAAAAAGGCAAACACTATGCACAGTTGCTATGTTTCAGTCTATTATGTTGATGATGTGTTTGAGACTCTTTATTTAGTATTTTGCTAATTTTGTGTTGTAAAACTTTGATCTTATTTGTATGTGCTTGCTCTGAACAAATACTTTCTTCTTATTATGATTATGTTATGTGTGTTTTACTCTCATCTTCAAGGCTTCTTTTTCATAAATTTATGCTTATTTGCTTGCTGTTATATTTGCAGACTGACCAAGTTTCTATTTATAATTATTATACGCAAAATGTGATTTTTTAACTGTATATATAGTATGTGATTATATATTTATCTCAAAAGGTATTGGTCTCAAATAGAAGGTTCTAAAGTCCAACCAGGAGCTTGGCATTTTAAGTCAACATTTGATTTAAGCTTAATAACCGATTGGTTTAGTTTAAGTTGTAATTTTGTGGGTTGGTTAGGTAATTGGGTATTTGATATGGTCTAGTTCATATAAAGATCATAATCAGATATTGTTAATCAGATATTGTTACAGTCACTTAATGGCATTTGATCTCATCTTTTTCGTTGTTGTTTTTGAGTTTTTGGAGCTCTTGAATTTGGTGATAGTGAATTTGCTCGATGAGAGAAACAACACTGGGTAAAGAAAATCTTTTGTGTTTTTATCCTATATGTTTTGCATTCATCTTCAANCGTTGTTGTTTTTGAGTTTTTGGAGCTCTTGAATTTGGTGATAGTGAATTTGCTCGATCAGAGAAACAACACTGGGTAAAGAAAATCTTTTGTGTTTTTATCCTATATGTTTTGCATTCATCTTCAATTTTTTTAGATTTTACAAATCTATCAATTACTTGAGATTGACTTGATCAATTAAGTTTGGGTAAAAGGTAAAGAAGATCTTATATGGTGAAATTGAAGTTTATTTGCAAATTGGTATCAAAGTCTTTGAGGTTAAGATTTAATGGCGGCTATAGTGACACGAACGGAGGTGGAACTGTTTGATGGCTCCGGTGACTTCTTACTTCAGAAGATACAGATGATGGCGCATTTCGGTATTCAAGGTTTGAAGGGAGTTGTGCTTAGCGATGATTTCACTACAGAGGTCGAAGTTCCTAATAGTAAAGAAAAGGACTCAGAAGAAGTTGAAGATCATGATACAGAGACTCAAACAAAGACGAAGGTCATTGTTGATGAAGCCAAGGTAGAAAAATATGAACGTGCCAAAAATCTAATCTTTTTGAATGTGGGTGATACAATATTGAGAAAGATTAAACAGTGTGAAACAGCCACATCCATGTGGTCAACTTTGGAGAGATTGTACATGTCAAAGACTCTCCCAAACAATTGCAGTTCTATACATTCAAGTCAAAATCATACAAGTACGTAGATGTGAATGTAGATAAGTTTCTCAAGATTGTGGCAGAACTGAGTAGCTTAAACATAAGTGTCTCTGATGAGATTCAGGCTATCCTATTTCTTAGCTCACTGCTAGCAAGCTTCGATCAATTGAAACATACTTTGAAGTATGGGAAAGCTTCATTGACCTTTGAAGAAGTAGTATCAGCTGCAAGAACCATAGAAAGGGAACTTATAGAACATATAAAGTTGGATAAATCTCCTAGAACAAATTTATTCACATCATACTGTAGTAGAAAAAATACAAGAGAGTCTAATGACTCAAAAGGTAAGAAAAGAAGAAAAATAAAAAGGTAAGTCTAAGGTTACCTGCTCGTATTGCAAGAAGCAAGACCACATGAAGAGGTACTGTTATTCGAGGAAGAATAAAATGGAAGCAGAAAGTGATGAAGAAGCTGTTATAACTGACGAAAGACAAGAGGTTGCAGATGCATTAATTGTGGTTGAGAATGATTACAGAGATAATTGGGTTATTGACTCCGGATGTACTTATCATATGACTTTTAGACATGATTGGTTTTATGATTTTTCAGATAAAGATCTTTCTCATACTACTATGAGACTTTCACTTAGTGGAGACTCTTGCAATATGATCTAAGAGGCTAAACACTCATGGAGGTTGTAAAGTTAATGCATAATGTGAGATATGTTCCTAACTTGAGAAGAAATCTTATTTCCACAAGTGTGTTAGATAGTATAAGGTATGAACACACGGGTGGACATGGTAAGATCATGTTTCATAAAAAAGGGAAGGAAGCTCTCAAAGGGACTCTAATAAGGGGCCTATATATACTTGATGGTGAAACCATCACTGATGAGGTGTGTGTTGCAGAATCAAAGAAAAGTTCACTATCATTATGGCATAGCAGATTATCACACACAAGTTAGAGCAATATGGAAATACTTGTGAATGTGGAGTTCTGACAAAGAAAGACATTGGTAAGAATGAATTTTGTAAACACTGCACAATAGGTAAGGCCAAAAGATTGAGTTTTGGTGTAGGTAAACATCAAACCAAACATGTATTAGAATATGTACATGCTGATATTTGGGGGTACACCTAGTATTAAACCTTCTATATAAGGAAAGCAATAGTTCTTGAGCATTATTGATGATCACAGTACAAAGGATTGGATTTGTTTTCTTAAAACTAAAGATGAAACTTTCAATGCTTTCTATGATTGGAAATGTCTTGTTGAAAATCAAAGTGGTAAGAAACTTAAGTTCTTGAGAACTGACAATGGCTTAGAATTTTGTAATAATGCGTTTGATGAGTTTTGCAAAATATAGGGCATGACCAGACACAAGACATGTACCTACACTCCACAAAAAAAATATAGTGGTTGAAAGGATGAATCGCACAATCATGGAAAAGGTTATATGTTTACTGGATGAATCGGGTCTGGATCAAACCTTCTGGGCAGAAGCTGCAACAACTGCAGTATACTTGATAAATAGATCTCCATCAGCACCTATTCAAAACAAGACTGTGGAACAGATTTGGCTAAATAAACAACCAGGGTACAAGCATCTGAGACGTTCTAGGTTAGTGGTCTATGTTCATATAGATCAAGGAAAATTGAATCCAATAGTTGTGAAAGGAATATTTATTGAGTATCCAGTAGGTGTAAAAGGATATAAGATATGGTTGTTAGATGATGAAAGATGTATTGTGAGCAGAAGTATAAAGTTCCAAGAATCAATAGTCTATTGTTGGTGTTGGAACTCCCTCAGTAGGATTTTGTTTGATTTGGTAGCGTAACTTTATGTGGCTGAGCATATATAAGTTCCAGGAAGATTTACCGAGAGAGTCTTCACGCCTGAGTACGACAAGAGGGAAACGTAGTACCCAACACGTAGCTAGACCCATATTGGTATGGACGCAGGCTGAACGAGCGAAGACTAAGTCAAAGTAATTCCGAGATTCCAGGGATACACCAAGATAACAAAAGCAGAGAGGCGAGATCACAGTGTGAAGATCGGAACATATTTAGTTGAGTCTAGGGACGACCTGAGATGTATAAATAGAGAAAAGAACAAAACGAGTAGGATCTTTTGGCCATTTTTCTAACATTATTCATATAATCACTTGTAATACAAATTTTAAGAGCATTCTCGATAATCAATCAATAAAAGCCTTTCTTATATCAATTTAAGTTGTGTGTTTTCTTTTTATTAAAAGGAAAATCATCGTACTCCTTATTGTGATTGAATTAACAAATAAGTTTTGTGGATTTCAGCGTCCACAAATTGGCACCGTCTGCGGGGAATTTAATGATTTTCTAACGCAAAAAGAAAAGCCGCAACGAGATTTAACACTATCATGGCCGACAATGTGTCGCCGCAACTGAACGGATACACCAGCACAATCCAAGCACTCTGCCAGTTCTTGCAAACCATGTCAGAGAGGTTGGAAATGCAAGATGCTGTAAATCAATCCCTGCTCGACCGACTTGACAAAACGGCAAAGGAATCCGCGGACAAAACCAAGGCAATCACCAAATGCCTCAACCAAGCGGCTTCATCGTGGCGGCGACCGCTCAAGACTTCCTCCCGGTGATATTCCATCTCAGGGGAGCATTCTAATAGGTTGACGTTCACTCCAACGTCCCTCTGACGCCACAAAAACCCCTCCAAACGACGACCTCCAAGAGGAGCACCCCGATCCAAAGGGAAATCAATCCCAGGACGATCCCGAACAGCTAGATCATATGGAGCGCGTCGAGGTCTCATGCGACAAAAGGGATCACATCTACCAGTTATAAGACCTGGATGTAAATCCAACAAATACGAAGAGGAAGGTCGCATTCCCCCCCCCCCTCCGACAGAACAGGAAATCTCAGCACTCGATTCGGGAGATCCAAGAGATGAAAAAATCCCTCTAGGAAGCCGTCAGACAAATGAACTACAAAGTTCACCAGGCGATCAGTTCGGCTCTAGAGCTGGAGCGACTCATGGAGGAGACGCTCTGCAGTCAGTATGCCTCGCACATCAAAGACAGACCCTAGCGCGTACATGACAGCTTTCCGCATTGCGGTCGGTCGAGCATAATTCGATGAACAAGAAAAGGATGCAGAGTATTGTCAACTCTTCAGTGAATACCTCCAAGTACCAGCGCTCACCTGGTTCTCGCAATTACCTGGAGGCTCGATCCACATTTTCAATCAAATGAGCTTAATGTTCTTGAAGCATTACTCAGTATACAAAAAGAGAGATATCTCATATACAGACATGTGGAGTATGACCCAGGGGCCAAATAAACCCCTCTGACGGTTTATCGACCGGTTCAAAGAAGTAATATCTCGGGTGGTAGTAACCGATAACGCTGCCATCGTTGCCCTCGAAGATACGGTCTAGGACGAATCAGAATTCAGAAAGGATTTGATACTAAACCCGCTGGCAACCATAGATGATGCCTTACATAGAGGGAAGGTGTTCGTACGAATAGAGGAAGACTTAATTGAAATGCAGAAAATGAGTCGGGAAAAGAACCCGTCGAACCAACCAGCCGCCCCAAGACGAAATACCCCAGCAGAGAATCAAACATTCTTTGCTAGAAAACCCAAAAGTAGTCCGTGGAACCAATGTAAACAATTCGGGGAACAGGGAAATACTAAAAAGCATTGCGATTACCACAACCAAGATGACCATTCGACTGAGGAATGTAGAATTTTTAAGTATTTCCTCTTCTCTAAATACCAGTCGGGCGAGTTAGTGGAACCCATCAAGACTAAGGTGACAGATACCCAACCGGAGGTAGACGATCAAACGAAGAGACCAATCCTCCAAAACGAGTCTTGGAGGAGTTGTCGCAGATGGAACTCACCCCTCCATTTAAAAAGCGGATTAACATGATCATGGAGAACCATCAATTTGGCTTAATTCAGTTGCCGCGATCAAAGCATACAGATGGAAGGCGGCTTCATCCGAGAAATGGTAGACCAAACCCCAGGTGGCGGGAGAGGCTACCCTATTCGACGAAATAGACACTACCGATCTCTACGTCTCCCATGCCGATCCATTGGTAATCGACCTCATCCTAGAGGAATACGAAATTGCGAGAATACTCATAGACACTGGAAGTTCGGTAGATCATATTTTTAAAGAAACATTAGCCATGATTGATATAGACCTCTCGCGTATAGAAGGACCCCCTACACCTTTAATGGACTTCACGAGCGAGACTTCCATGACGATTGGGACGATCAAATTACTTATGCACGCAGCAGTAATATCAAGGATGATTGAATTCACAGTAATAGACCGACCAGTGATATACAACCCGATTTTAAGAACACCTTGGATAAACGCAATGAGGTCGGTCCCCTCCACTTATCACCAATTCGTCTAATTTCCCACTAATAAGGGGATTAAAATGATCAAGGGGAGTTAGAGGTCAATACGAGCCTGCTACCTAGCTGAACTTAAACTCAGAGAAATGACCTTAGAANAAGAAAAAGAGAGCACCGAAGAAGATTGTAGTTAAGGCTTGGAGCTTCTGGGGAGTTAGTCTTAAGATATGCTTGAAAAGCCACAATGAAGTCTCGCAATGAAGTCTTCCCCTTGATTCCACTTCTTTCTCCTCTGACTCAGTCTAGCAACCCACAACTATAGATCGGGGAGCCAGCCACCCCCAGAAACAATGAGCTACGAGGAACCTAAGCTAGATGAGGTAACATAATACTAAATCGACCCATATTTCCCTAAACGTTGCGCCGGGATAGGCTCGAAGTTATGTAAAGACATAAAAGAAGACCTATCAGTCTCCTTAAAGAAAACAAGCACACATTTGCATGGAACATAACGTACATGCTCAAAATAAGCTTAGACATTATGTTCCACGAACTGAACGTCGACCCGATTTATAAACCGGTCAAGCAAAAAAAACGCAAGTTAGGTGTTGAGCGGGCTCAGGAAGTCCGAGACGAGGTAAAGAAATTGCTAGGCGCATGATTCATCATCGAGGTAAAATACCCAGATTGGCTGGCTAACCCCATGGTGGTCAAGAAGAAGAACGGGAAGTGGAGAGTGTGCATCAACTTCACCAACCTGAACAAGGCATGCGCTAAGGATAGTTTCCCCCTACCGAACATAGACCAGCTGGTCGAAGCCACAACTGGTTACAAGCTGCTCTCATTCATGTACACTTTCTCCAGTTATAACCAGATACTCATGCACACATGCGACTGGAAAAATAAGGCATTTGTTACCGATATGGACATTTATTGCTACAAAGTAATGCCTTTTGGCTTGAAAAACGATGGAGCTACTTACCAACGCCTTGTAAACAAGATGTTCTTGGAACAGCTGGGCAAGACGAAGGAAGTCTACATAGACTACATGCTTGTCAAATCCTCCGACCAAGACGACAACATGGACGACATACGCGTCTGTTTCTAGATATTAAACACCAATGGAATGAAGATGAACCTAGAAAAATACCTTCACGGTGATCTCAGGAGAATTCTTTGGTTATTTAGTGACCAAAAGAGGTATTGAAGCTAACCCCAAGAAAATCAACGCGCTATTAAGAATGTTGTCGCCCAAAAACACAAGTATAAAGACTGACAGGAAGAAGTATCTACCATTTTACAACCTCCTCAAGGGGAATAAGAAATGCATATGGAACGAAGAATGCGAACTAGCATTCAAAGATCTGAAAACATACTTGATAACGCCCCCCGTCCTATCCAAACCACACGAGGGAAAAACTATATTCTTATACATCGCATTATCATCACACGCAATTAGCTCAATCTTGGTACGCTAGGAGCTCAGTAACCAAAAACTCATATTCCACCTTAGCAAGATCCTAGACGATGCAGAGGTAAGATACCCAACGATAGACAAATTGGCTCTGGCAGTAGTGCATTCAGCAACGAAATTATGATCCTACTTTCAATCACACTTGATCGCCGTTTACTCTAACCAACCCCTGCGAATGATCCCACACAACCCCAACCAATCGGGGAAGCTTTCCAAATGGGCAGTCGAGCTCAGCGAGCATGATATAAAATTCAAAAGTAGAACTTGTGTAAAATCTCAAATCCTCGCATATTTCCTCATAGAACTACCGCCTGAAATGGAGACCACGTCCGAGTACTCTAAAGCGCAGTGGTCTCTGTATGTCAACGGGGCAAGTTCTAAACACGGTTCGGGAATAGGAATACGATTGATCACCCCAACATGGGAGATGATGGAACAGTCATTCCAGCTGAACTTCACAGCATCAAAAAACGAAGCCATTTATGAAGCAATGATAGCCGGCCTGTGCCTGGCAGTAGCAATCGGGTCAAAACGAGTCAAGGCCAATTGTGACTCCCAGCTGGTCGCGAACCAATTCAGCAAAGAATATGAAACAAGGGATGACTGAATGAAAGCATACTTGGATGTGGTAAGAACACTCTCTAAAGAGTTCCTGGAATTCGACCTGATCAAAATTTCCAGAGGGCAAAAATACGCCTGCTGATGCCTTGGCCGCCCTGGCATCAACCACAAATCCTCAAACGACTAGAGTCATACTAGTAGAAACCATCGATAAACCCAGCATCTCCGTGTCAAGTACCAGTTGCGTCATAAATGAAATAGGAGAATACAACGCAAATCTGGACCCAGACGAGGTAGAAGAAGACGAAGTCACAATATAAATAGACGAAGTCGAGGCGAAGATAGACTGGAGAGTCGAAAAACATGCATACATCACTGACTGGATCTTATCACCGAAGAAGTGGGACGCCAGGAAACTCAAAGCTAAAATCGTAAGATACACTCAACTAGACAAGAACCTTTACAAATGGAGCGTATGAGGTCCATTACTAAAGTGCATTTTCAGCCACGAAATGAGGAAAATTATAAGGTTGGTCCATGATGGAGCGTGCGGCAACCACTCAGGTGGTTGAGCTTCGGCATTCAAAATTAAACGATATGGATATTATTGGCCAACCATGATCACAAACTACGAACAACACGCCCTAAAATGCAAAAAATGCCAACAATATGCATCATTGATCTACCGGTCTACTGAGGAGATGCAGTCTATCACCGCGCCATATCCCTTTATGCGATGGTCCATGGATATAGTTGGTCCCATGCACAGGTCAAAACAGAAGTGTTTCCTACTTGTTTTAATCAAATATTTTTCTAAATGGATAGAAATCGAATTATTCTCCAAGGTCAAATCCAAGAACGTAGAGTCCATCATCTGGAAAAAAGTAATTTGTCACCGCGGGTTCCCCTACGAAATATACCGACAACGGTCCCTAATTTACATCAGTCAAGTCCAAGGATTTCTGCAAAAGAATAAGGATAAATCTCACCTACTCAACCCCATATTACCCACATGCTAATGGCCAGGCAGAGGTCACAAACAAAACAATATTGGACGGGCTAAAAAAGAGACTAGACGCAAAAAAAGGAAGTTGGACTGAAGAATTAGAAGGATTACTTTGGTCATATCGAACAACACCCAAGAGAGGGACCAATGAATCCCCATCCGCTCTAATGTACGGCACCAAGGCAGTCATACCAGCTGAGACAGAAGTATCGAGCCTGGGAAGGGAGCTGGCACCTCAGAATACATACCAAAACGACCAGATGCTCATAGATATAGCCAACCCCATCGACGAAAGGAGGGACCAGGCGACCATAAGACTGCAAAATTATAACAAAGTCGCAACACGTTTCTATAATAAAAAATCATACAACAAAAATTTGTTAAAGGAGAGCTAGTGTTGCGCGAATATTTCCCCGCAAGGGCAGAGAAGAATGCAAGAAAATTAAGAATCAGATGGGAAGGCCCGTACAAGATCTCAAAACCCATTAAACCAAGAGTATATGAATTGGTAGACGTAGACGGGAACAAGGAAAGACACCGATGGAATGCTCAACACCCAAAAAAATTCTACTGTTAAGAACAATCAAGTTATTTTCATCGCAATTTTGTTTTACACTATTTGTACATCTAATTCAGTGAACTACGACTAAGGCTTAATCCTCGTTTCAGGGGTACATAGGCAACTATGTTTAGGGAGCTCAGCTATGTTTATCAATAAATTATCATACCCATCGATTTTTTCTTCTAAATTTTTCTAGAAAACTGGGGGAGACGTATTCGTTCTTTACTCCATGACTCAGCCCGCTCTATCCTTTCTACAAAATTTTTCTCGAAAAATGGGGTAGACGTATTTGTTCTTTACTCCCTACCCGGCCTGCCCTATCATTTCTTCTAAATTTTTCTCAAAGATGGGGGAGACGTATTTGTTCTTTACTCTCTACCCTAGCTCACCCCATCTTTTCCTCTAAATTTTTCGTGAAAAATCGAGGAGACCTACCTGACCTTTAACATACAACTCCGCAACTGGGGGTTACTCTGCAACTCGGACAGAAAAGATGACTACTCAATACCACTACCCGAGATTCAGAACACCTGGGGGCTCCCGATATCCTGGCGGGAGCGAGGGGAGAATATCTTACCGTACCTAACATATCTAATAAGTCGGTAAGATCATCCAAACCCTCATTTGTTTCTTTTTCCATAATTTAATGCTTATAACGTAAATAACTATCCACTCATATTACATTGTGTGACCTATCCAGTCATACAATACATCGTACACCCCCCAGTGGGTATTAGCCTGAGCAACCCTCAGCAACGTGTGAGCGCTAAAGTCGAGCCCTGTCTCGCAACAATTCATGATCACAAACGTTCTTAACAATTGAAATATTCATATCCTTATAACATTCGGTCTCTCGAATAAGTATGCCACTTTATGACAACAAATATGATAGTAAAACCTCCAATCATCACTGCGTATTCAGGAACAATACCATTTAGGTTAAATGACACCTATGTAAACTCGAAACTAATCCAACACGAACAATGCATTTATAAACACGAACAATACATTTCAAAATTGACCGAATCAAAAGGAAGAGCAAACAATAGGAGTAAAAGACATAAATCCAAAGATCATACTACTGAATAAGCATAAGTTCAGGTAAAAGCCTCCCCAGGCGGTCAAGTTGAAAAGAAATTAAAGAGATTGGGTAAAAGCCTCCCCAAGCAGCCATGTTCAGAATTAAACAAACTTAAAGGAATATAAAAGGTGCATGAAAGGAGGAAGCCATGAACAGTCACTCTGTCGCGTCTAGATTGTTATCCCCACCCATAAATGCTTCTTTCCTCGCCACAATTGCGACCTCTCCTATTCTAACCGCGACCTCAACCGCCTTGTCCAACATTATCCATGCGTTTGGGTCTACTCCCTCAGTGGAAAATTTTTATGTAGTCTCCTCATCTAAGGCCACATCCTTCTCAGCCTCAATGGCGGCCTCCTTAGCTGTATCAAAAGTCGGAAGGTTAGTACCATAAGGATTTATTACACCGATCAGACATGGCTCAGAAATTCACCAGGTTGGTCACTTAGGTCGGACCCGGTCGATGATGCTACCCAATCTTTTTCAACACTTAGCTCTTTGAAATTGAGCATTATCAACTCCTCAGCAAAAATCACCAGATTCGCCTCAAGATCCCTCTACTCAGATTCCTGCGTGGATTCAGCCCGGAGCAAGCTGTTAAACAAGCATGCACTAACTTTTCTTGATACACCAGTTCACAAACAACCTTCCCTTTTACCCAGTCCATCCTCCTTGCAAACCTTTTGTTTAACTTATTCACTTTATCTTTCACCTTCTGTACTATTTGTTTTTCTATCTCCGCAAGAATTGCGTCCAGTTCTTTAGCCAGTTTTCCACCTTGTCCTGCAACCTCTGCTTGGTCATGTCATGATGGATCACCTCCTCACTCATCCGCTTAGCATATTTATTCCTCAAATCCTAGAGTTCTGCAACCTTGCCCCTCAGCCTGCTATTTTCCTCAGTCAGCGTCTCCATCCTGCCCACAAGACCTTTTAGTTCGGTGATAGCTTTGTCAGCCTGGGCTGTGGCATCGATGATCAGCTCCACACCTGAGTTCTTTTTTCATTTTGAAGCTCGTTGTCCAGAACTCTGATAACACTTGAATTTCGTGGTTTGTGCATAACATTTCTTATCACTTTTTAGCTC
>OVBE01004903.1:0-15102 GCA_900406425.1 Iberis pinnata | reverse complement strand
CTATTTCTTCTTCTCTACGAGAAGGCATTGAAAAATAGAGAGGCTCCCACCGTAGCAACATTTTAAGTACAACTGTACCTCGATTGGAAGTCCTCCAATGACTCTAAAATTGTGAGGGTCTCCTCATGTCTTTCGCTCCATTCTGCAGTCCATGCAACTAATATACGATAATCAAAAAGTCAGACCACGTACGATGGTTTAGGTGGAGAATCGTTGATCTTGCTCCTCGAGACTTGTGGATCAAGCTCATACGAGCTACGATAGTGCGAAGGTAGACAAAGATAAATATGAGAAAGTTTAGCGCTCGTGGCAGAAAAATCTAGTATCTTTGGTGTTGTAGGGGGTCTCGTACGGCTATATCCCGTATAGGGACAGGGGATTTGGCGTTCAAGACTATACAAGCGATACTGATAAGCAATTTTTGTTCTTATCCTTCACTGCTTGCGAAGATTTCAAAGAGAGTTTATGTAGCATAAATGGTTGATTAACTCTTCCATCATTTTTCCATTTTATCTTTGTGACAAGTGTTTAGCAGCCATGAGCTAATATGTAGCTCGCTCTCGTCACACCGACATAAAAGTATTGTTTTACTGGATCTGGGAACTTTGGTGTGGCGACTCCTAAAAAATCCTCTTTGTGGAGAATGAAATTTACAATTACTCAAGTTTATTTATGTTTCTTAAACTAAAATTGAATTATTTTTTTTGTAAATCCTGTCAGTTTGTTTTTATAACTTTTGGTTTGATAGGTTGTATTGGATTGAGACAAATTTATATAAATATTTTTTAAATAATATATTCCTCTAAGAGAGGAACTCATGGTTACAGTGAGTGGAAGCGCAGCTGTCAATGAATCCGAGAAAGGTAATGTAGATGAAGAAGATGATATTCCTTCTAAATTTGAGTTAGAGATAGAAGAATCTATGGTTGATTTTGAAGATGAGTTGCCAACTGATAATAATACAATTCCGAAAAGTGATGTTGAAGATGATGAGTTTGTGGTTAGGAAGAGAATCCGCAGAGACAAATCTGATGATATGTTAGTTTTAGGAGCTACATTTTACAGTGGTTTAGAATTTAAAGAAGTTGTATTACAATTAGCTTCGAGGACAAGGATGAACATTATGCAAGATAAGTAGGATAACAATAAATTTAGCTTCAAGTGTGGGATGGGTAGTAAGTGCAATTGGCGAGTATATTGTCCGTATGAAAAACCTGCACAGAAATAGTTAATTAAGACTAGATACGAATATCATAGTTGCATTCCTAATGGGAAATGCAAGCTTCTAAAAAGTCATATAATTGCTATGTTATTCATGGAAAAGCTAAGGGAGAATGTAAATCTTTGCTTGAGGAAATTCAAAAATTGGTAAATGAGATATGAAAATTTGTTAGCACAAGGATCAATGTCAAAGAAGTAGATTGCTTGCACTGAAATAGCTAGAGAAAGAGTATGCAAAGCAGTTAAGTCACATGCGTGGATATGTCCAAGAAATACTATCATCAAATCCAAGTTCAAGTGCATTTGGGGAAATTGTTTCAAATGCAAATGGAGAGGATGTATTTGAAAGATTATGTGTCTGGTTTGATGTGATCAAAACACAATGGAGAGATTTTTGTAAACTAATTGTCGGTCTTGATGGAACTTTCATAAAAATTGTTATAAATGGTGTTCTACTTGTTGCAATTGGTCATGATTCCAACATCTAGATATATCCAATTGCCAGACCCGACCCTTAACCCAAGCAAAGGAAGCACGTGCTTGCGGTCAAAATATGATATAAAAATTTTCAGCCACTTAATTTCTAAACTCTCTTTGTAGCCAAGTGGTAGAAATGATTTTTTAACCTTTCACCAGGTCTTAAGTTCAACAACCCTCAAAAACATATTTTAATTTCAGCCCAATTTTTTTAGTGGGTTTATGGTCCTAATTTCTATAGAAACGGTTCTGTAATTTGCCTGGGGTATCGTGCATTATAAAAATACTGACAACTGGTGATTGTGAAGACGTCCTCCTGTATTTTGCTCCATTCTACAATCCATGCAACTAATATACGACAGTCAAAATTACAAATCACGATGGTGCAGGTGGAAAATCGTTGATCTTGCTTCTAACATATGGATCGAGCTCATCCGGAGGTATGACAGTGCAAAGGAAGACAAAGATAAAATTGAGAAATTTTAACATTCGTGGCAGAAAAATCTAGTATCTTTGGTATTGTATTGGATCTCATACGGCTATATCCCGTATAGGGACGACATATTTTGTGTTCAAAGCTATACAAGTGACACTGAGAAGCAGTTTTTGTCTCTATCCTCCACTGGTTGCGAAGATTTCAAAGAAAGTCTATGTAGTGTAAATGGTTCACTTACTCTTTTACTGTTTCTGAATTTTATCCTTGTGGCAAGTGTTTAGCAACTTTGAGCTAATATGGAACTCGATCGTGTCACACCAACACTAAAAATATTGTTTTAATGGATCAACGGGTTTTGGTACGGCGGTCCCTAGAAAATCCTATTTATGAATATTAGAATTTACAATTAACCGAGTTTATTTATGTTGTTTTTAATGTGGGATTGAAATCGGGTCGGATTGTTTTTATGACTTTTGGTTTGATAGGTTGAATTGGATTGAGACCATTTTATATACATTTTTTTATAATAATAAATATTCCTGTAAAATTCTAGTACTTTTATAATCGATTGCTCTTGAAATCTAAAGAAGTTGAGCTCTTGTCGTAAACGCTCAACGCACAACATTTTCACAGCATCGTACTTATCGCCTCTCTTCCTCTTTGGATCCACCATGCAAGCTCTTCAATCTTCTTCTCTCCGTTCTTCTCCACCCAATCCACTTCTAAGACCTTCGAATCCACTATCGTATCAGATTCCCAATGCCAGACCTACGAGGAGGCGCTCATTCATCGCCGCATCAGCTGCTGTTTCTGCTCCTAAACGCGAGACAGATCCTAAGAAACGTGTTGTCATTACCGGTATGGGTCTCGTCTCTGTATTTGGGAATGATGTCGATACTTACTACGATAAATTGTTGTCTGGTGAGAGTGGAATCAGCTTGATTGATCGATTCGATGCGTCCAAGTTCCCTACTCGATTCGGTGGCCAGATCCGCGGGTTTAACTCTGAAGGCCATATCGATGGCAAGAACGAGCGTCGGCTTGACGATTGCTTGAAGTACTGCATTGTTGCTGGGAAGAAAGCTCTTGAGAGTGCAAATCTTGGTGGTGATAAGCTTAACACGGTACCTTTATTCACTCTCACTATCTTAGATTGATCAATTTGATTACTCTTCTTTGTTGTTTACATTACTGGTGGGGTTTGTGGCAGATTGATAAGCTGAAAGCTGGAGTACTAGTTGGAACTGGTATGGGTGGTTTGACTGTGTTTTCAGATGGTGTTCAATCTCTTATTGAGAAAGGTCACAGGAGGATATCTCCATTTTTCATTCCTTATGCCATTACAAACATGGGTTCTGCTTTATTGGCAATTGATCTTGGTCTTATGGGTCCTAACTACTCGATCTCAACTGCTTGTGCCACTTCTAACTACTGCTTTTACGCTGCTGCGAACCACATCCGTCGTGGTGAAGCTGATATGATGATTGCTGGTGGAACCGAGGCTGCCATTATTCCTATTGGTTTGGGAGGTTTTGTTGCTTGCAGGGCACTGTCACAGAGAAATGATGACCCTCAAACTGCTTCAAGGCCATGGGATAAGCAAAGAGATGGCTTCGTCATGGGTGAAGGAGCTGGTGTTCTGGTATGTCTCACTATTTCTTATTCACATTGCTTATAGTTGGCTGTTTGTTGGGTTGTTTGTATATTGGTGCCTGTTTTGGTTAGATAACTTAGATACACAGCTGTAGTTGAGGACCCTTACTCCTGTTGAAACTTGTATTCCCAATTCCCATAGTTGATTTGAACTGCACAACTTTTACAAGTTGGTTTAATTTATTGTGAGACTGGCTCATACATGTGATGTGGTATGTTTGCAAGTTGACCGATTGGGTTGATTAATTTATATGCTCTAACAGGTGATGGAAAGCTTGGAACATGCGATGAAACGTGGTGCTCCAATTGTAGCAGAATATCTTGGAGGTGCTATTAATTGTGATGCTCATCATATGACTGATCCAAGAGCTGATGGACTTGGTGTCTCTTCATGCATTGAGAGCTGCCTTCAAGATGCTGGTGTATCACCCGAGGAGGTAAAACAAACACTGATTACTTTTTACTTTCCTACTTGTATTCTTAGCTTCTCTGACACTTTTACCAGGTAAATTATATCAATGCCCATGCAACTTCTACACTTGCTGGTGATCTTGCTGAGATTAATGCTATTAAGAAAGTATTCAAGAGTACTTCAGGGATCAAAATCAACGCCACCAAGGTTGGTTCTCAGCTCTCCATCTACCTAATGCACTCTTTTGAATGTTCTTCTCCTGTATTTCTTGTAGTAGTTTGCTTTACATTTCCTGTAGTGATGATTTTTGCGAATGATTGTTACAGTCTATGATAGGTCACTGCCTCGGTGCAGCTGGAGGTCTTGAAGCCATTGCCACCGTGAAGGCTATCAACACTGGATGGCTTCATCCCTCGATCAACCAATTTGTACGTATAATCTCTCATTTCCTAAAACAAAATCATTTACAAATTCGATATGATCTATAACAAGGAACCTAAGAAAAGGCTTCTTTGAACTTAGGCGTTGTTTTAAACTCGCATACTCTGTTTCTTATTGTAGAACCCAGAACCAGCTGTGGACTTTGACACGGTTGCAAATGAGAAGAAGCAGCATGAGGTGAATGTTGGTAAGTGACGACGTGTGGTGTCAGCCTTCTCATATTGATTAAACTGAAAATAGTTTATCTGATAGTGTGTCTATCTTTTGACTACAGCCATATCAAACTCATTTGGGTTCGGTGGACATAACTCAGTGGTGGCCTTCTCTGCCTTCAAACCTTAATTTTTCGAGACCCTTAAGATTATCTGCCAATCTGTTACATCACCAGCACAATCATCAGCTTCGTCTTCATTGTAGCTTCATGGTTAACAAGTTGAAGCTGTTTCTCTGGCCTCTCAGGTTACATTCACCTTTTGTTGTTGTCTCATTGTTTTATTAAACTGCTGAGATTTCAGATTTCAGATTTTGCTTCTTCTCAACCACTATTGTACGGAATGTTTGTATCTTAGTTCGTTTCAAAGTCCAGTTAGGAGATTTTCATCTTGTTTCTTGAACAATACTTTGTCGAGGATTACTGATTAAAGAAATTCAATTTATTTTCCTATTCAGTTTGTAAATATTCTTGAATTTGCAGACCATTTCTTTTGATTCAAATTATGAAAGGAGTAAACAACACCAGCATCCCTTGTAGAACAGAATCAACAACAAGATACAAATTAAATGATACATTAACAAATCCAAAACAAAATACAAATTTAAGGAAGACGGCAAAACAAAAGTCTTACCAATAAACAACAACACAAAAGCAAGAATTCCAAAGTGAGGATTTAGTGGGACTTGTAGTTTACCAAAAAAAAAAAAAGTCCAAATCCAGCACAACATCTCAATTCTCATTAATACGTACATGTTTTACATTTTCTCTGAGCCAAACGCAACCGATCAAATCTCAGATGTGGGTGGAGGAGGAAGCGGTTTACCCCGCCCCATTGTGAACCCTCTCGTCCCATCTGGCATTTTCGGTCCAGGCGGACGCTTTGAGACCTCAACATGATGGGAAGACGAAGAAGCTGTTGCTGCAACTCCATGCCCTGTCCCAGTATTACTGGAATGGCTTGTGCGAGAATTACCAATACCATTTCCACTTTGATGATTATGCTGCCTTCCCCGTCCCCGACCTCTGCCTTTGTTTCCAATTTTATTACCACCGTCCTGAAAATGTTTATATGAAAAACAGCTGTCTTCTGTCCTTGTTCAATAGTACATCATAACTATGTATGCAAGAACATTCCATGTATACAGACCATAATGTTGATTCCAAAACTCTTCAATCTAATGCTTTGCAAACAACGTATGGGGTAACAGAATTTTACCTCGTCAGCAAGAGTGTCAGAATGATGGTGACGGTGATACTGATGTTCATTAGCCTTTTTGTTCTCCCCACCAGTTTGATCATTGTTCTTCTCTGTATCAACTTCCTTCCTTGCTGGTCTTCTCTGTGCAAACTTACCCTATGGTTGAATAAGAAAATCAGTTTACACACGCTATAGTCTAATTCCATGTGTATTTTTAAGAAGTTGAGCTCCAAAGACTCTACTTACTTCTTGTTCGAGAAGCTTAACTCGCAACCCATTTCTCCAGTCTTGCTCATTGTTCAATGTAGATGCCTATACCACACCCATTCTTTAGAGCTAATAGGAAAAATCCAACCCATTATAAATTTGATTACACTCACCGCTTTTTCAGCCGCCTCTACTGTTTCGTATTCTACCAAGGCATGTAACTACCGCCCAAAAAAGGGGAAGTCAATTACTATACATTTATGTTATTGTGATTTCATATAAAAAAAGTTATCCATGAAATTACTTACTCTTGGTCTGATAAATTTGTCCATTTTACCACCCTTCTCTGATTCCTCAGCAGAGTTTGGATCACAAATAGATAAGCTTTTGATGCTACAATGGAAATATTAATCAGTACGTACGTAGACATAAATGATATAACCAAGATGTACCAATGATATACCAGGTGAAAAGAAAAGGCTAGATCAAAAGATAAATAAAGTTAAGGCCTACCTTCCAGCTTTACCAAAAATCTCACGTACATTCTCTTCCGAATGATCCTCTGGCAAATTTTCTACCAAAACAGTAAAATTCTATGGTACACCATTATCAGGGGATAATATCTTAACGGAAGTAAATACAAAATGTGTTAGACAGACGAAAAGGGCCATGTTGAGGCAATTGATACCTTTGGGTCCCTGACCTCAGGAAGTGGACTCTGGCGCTTCACCTTCTTTCCATCCTGGCTAACAACCTGCAGGTAACCCGAAAAATACTCAAAACTCTGTATGACTACTTCAACCATTTTCATTCATCCTATTTGTAACCACTATGAAGAAGCTTACCAGAAATGACGACTCCCTTAAAGCTGATACTATCAAAGCATGGTCTCGGGTAAGCTTCTTCATTTTATGGAATGTAGCAATGATAGATATAGGAACTGCATAGGAAGTAGAAAGCAATATAAATGATATTACAACTTTCATAAACAAATAGCTACTCTCTGAGACCAACATGATAAATAAATAAAAAGTGTATGAAACAACATGACAAATAACCAGGATATTCATCAAGGGATTAAATCAGTAATTTGAGTTTAGCAATCTTAAATACTACTTTCTATGACTATGCAAGACTAATCATTCAGTCTAAATCCAGACACGGTCAAGATGGGAAAACTGACTTTCGGTTCGACTTAATACAATATCTCTATTCAGGAGTGTTTTCTTAATTTCAAATGGTTATTAAAGTTTCAATATATCAGAAGTTAATAACTACATGAGCGAATCCCTATAAGTTGGAGAGTCGCATATAATTAAGAGTCTCTTGCCTGATTCAGAGTTAAAAAGAAAATACACTCACCAAAGCCTTTTTTGTGTTTCTTCATAGCATTCAGAAGAAATTTGTCAGTAGGCAAATTCTCATCACTAAAGTAGTATTCAACCTGCAACAAAAAGAGGAAAGAAACAGCAAACTACATTCAGAACTATCTTTAAAGCACAGAGATTTTAAAGAACAAACTCAAAAGGATATTTAAACTGATGATCAAGAAATGCACAAGAAACCCTTGAATCCAGCACCACAAGATGCAGAGTGTCTTGACTAATTCCAAATTTTATCCATCAATTCGGCCAACTTAGAGAGGAGAAACAAAACCCTTGCCTGTCTAATGATCTTTTGCTTCAACTCATCGATGGGAACAACGACGTCGGTCTCGACCGGATTATCGCCGTGATCCTGATCGCGATCCTCGGCGTTATTTCTCTCGTGGTCAAGATCATCATCTGACGGAGTTAAACACTGTATCTCCGAGACAACAACATCATCGGAAGACCCAGTAACTAGTAAAGTATCGACTTCATGCAGATGCTGTTTCGGCTGAGAAATGTCCGCGGTGGAGCCAATCGCGTCTTCCGGTGCCTGCAAATTGACGGAAGGCGTTGATTCCGATTCCATTTTTAGCGAAGCGAAGAGGAAGAGACGACGAAAGACCCACCGGAGAAGAGAGAAGAATAGGTTACTCGCCCCCTTTTTCCTTAAGAGTCTCTCTTCCTCTTACGTTTCAGAGAACGCGTCTCCTCCATTTTTATATGATTAAAAGACTGTTCGTGCGGTTCGTCAAAGGATAATTTCGTCATTATGTTAAACCGTTGTCGTATTGAATCTACTTTGATTGAGGCTTATGATGGGCTTTCAGAGCACGTAAGCCTAATTGTTTTCATTTTTCTTTCTTCTTCCCAAATAGGCTTGTTTCATTTGTTTCTGTTTTAGATTTAAAAGAACATTGAAAAACGAAATCTACAAAGGAAACCCACAATATAATAAAGGTCAATTGCATGAATAATCTAATTTATGATCAAAATTAAAAATGTAACCAGTTAACTATATTATTAGTTTTTTAAACGATATTTCAACTATATTTTTTATCATATGTTCTGTAAAACAGCTGAACTATCAACGCACTATCATATATGTTTTTCTCCTGTTTTTTTTCCCAACCCTTTCATTATCTTTCTCATATATAATTATATAAATTCAATCATAAAATAAAAAATGTTATAAAAAAATATATTTTTTATGCATCTAACATGATAAAAAATTATTTAGCAGACTTATATTTGTTAGATGGTGAATAGAAAATTTTCGTTTAAAAGAAATATGAACCTAAAAATAGTCGGACTACTTAAAACAACAGTCGTACTACCAATGTATAAAAATCCAAAACTCCCAAAATAAAAATTCAAAAACTTAAAATCCCAAAATATAAACTCAAAATCCTAAAATATAAACCATGAACCCCAAAATATAAATCTAAAACCCAAAAATACAAATCTCAAACTTAGAACAAAAAAGATAAGATTAAAAAATAGTCAAATTCACTATTCATTATTTAAAATAAATAGTCAGACTACTTATGTATACAACATTATATAAACTCTAAACCCCAAAAATATAAACCATAAACTCAAAAATATAAATCATAAACCCAAAAATATAAACCCTAAATCCCAAAATATAAACCCTAAACCCAAAAACAAACATGTAAACTTCAAAATTTAATCCCTAAACCTCAAAATCTAAACCCTAAACCTCAAAATCTAAACCCTAAACCCCAAAGTATAAAACAATATACCCCAAAATATAAATCATAAACCTCAAAATCTAAACCATAAACCTTAAACCCCCAAAATATAAACTCTATACCCCAAAATATAAACCTTAAACCCCAAAATATAAATCATAAACTTCAAAATATAAACTCTAGACCCCAAAAATATAAATCATAAACCGTAAATCTAGATACTCTTTTTGTCACCATAGCAAACTACACAAAAACGTAACTAAAAACAAGCGACTGGTCTCTGGTCATCCATGTAGGAAGCTCAAAATCAACAAAGGTGAAACAGCAACTACGCTTTCGAGCTTCTCTTGCTAGTAAATCTGCATAACCATTTGAAAGGCGCGGACAATAATGGATCTTCACCTCCGGGTATCTTCGTCTATAATTGTCCAAGTCATGTAACTCTATAGCAAAGGCTGGCCATTCTGAGGGGTTGGAGAACATATAAATTAACTCTTTGGAGTCCATGAAGAAATTACCACATTGGTAATTCAGTTGAAGCAGGCTCTTTATAGCCCATAGCAGGCTTAAAAGTTCCACATGTAGTGGATAAATTCCCCGATATACACCCTTTGATCCCCCTATGACAGTTATCCCCGATGGACCGTTTAAAATCCACCCTAACCCACTGATTGTGTCATCTTTTTTCCATGAACCATCAACAAAGCATACATTAACGTCAGTAGGAATACTGTGAGGGGGCAGAGTTTCCAGTCAACCTGAACCCATTACCTAGGGTTGATGTAAGTTGTTGTGTGCATAACTCCAATCTGAGGCCTCCTCGGATGCCAATGTCAGGATATCTGGTGGGTCCCAACATTTCTCATTGAACAATTTATCATTTTGTGCTTTCCAGTTATACTAGAGTATCCAGAAGTACTCATATTTGACTACCAGAGCACCACGATCTGTGTTTCCATAGGTATAGAGATAATGGATGTTCTCTAGTAAGTTAGCCGTCAGAAAGACTCCTGATAGTGTCGGAATTGGAGAAAGAGCCCACGTTTGAAAATCCGGATGGCAAGTAAACAATGCATGATTAATTTTTTCTTTTGTGTCAACACATCGTGGGAAATTCCGGTCAACTCTTAAATTCTGCTTTGCATGTTGAGCATTGACCTCCAAATCTCCAGAAAGAACTTGCCATGGAAAATGCTTAACCTTAGAAGGTGCCTGCAGATTCCACACATTTTCCTTGAGTGTATTAATCGAGGGCAATTGTGACACAAAAATCAGATCATCATCCAAGGCTGAGGCTAGCCAAGTATAATCCGATTTGACCGTGTACGATCCGAACGAAGAGAAATGCCAGTGGTAACCATCCTCCCGTTGACTTGATGGCCGAATACTCAAGATCTTAGGTATGATCTCTGGGGTAAATAATTGTCGAAGTAAATGAACTTTCCATGTTGTCTCATATTTTCTTAAAAGAGTCCTTACTCGTAAGTCCTATTGAACAGTAGGGGAGTCACTACAAGCTAGATCCTAAAAATAAAAAAGAAAAAAAAAACTAGATTAGCCAACAAAAAAATTGGCAGAGTTGAAAAAAAACTAACAAAGATTATGGAAGAAAAAAAAAATAATGGAGAGATAGAGAAAAAATGTGAGAAATGGTAATATAAAATATATTGTGTTTCGTTGAAGAGAGAGGATGAAAACTAGGTAGTAGGTGTTGGAAAAACTAATATTATGTGTAAATCAAGTTATCTATTGGTATTTCCCATATAATAATGACATTTGTATTTTCTTTTAACTTAAAAAGAATTAAAATTTTCAATCATATAATAGTTAAAACAAAGACCAAAACTTATCGTTCTCCTCAATTCTCTCCAACCTCTCTCTAGTTTTGGAACACAATCACCGCTCTCCACTACTTTTTTTTGGGACCAGCAGACAGCGTTAGACCGCCGCTGAGCCATTTTTTATTTTCTTTCCTTCTTTTTAGGCGGCCTCCTTCTTCTTTTCTTTCCTTCTCTTTAGGCAGCCTCCTTCTTCTTTTCTTTGTCTTTTCTCGTCTTTGTCTTTGGTACATCTGAAAATTGGATTCTCATGTCTGTTCTGTAGTCATTGCCTTGCCTTTCATATTTAATGATCTGTGATCCATTTACTAGTCTATTGGAGAAAAGTTATGGTGCAAGGCGGAAGCAGAGCTTTGGTTTTCAAGTGGGATTTTGAAAGACTATTCTGAAGTGTTGATGTAACCTCACATTTTATGATCTCTGGCGGCTCCAGGAAATGACTGATTTAGACTCCAGTTCGCCCGCAATCATGCCTTCTATCGGTTTCATGATGTCCACATGGTGTCGCTGCTTCTCACACTGATGTTTATCAAAATTCTCACTTAGGTCTTATGGGCCTAACCCTAATGGAAAATTTCCTATGTTTGTCTGTATATTTGGTTATCAAACTTTATGTCAACTGGGTTGTTTTAGATTATAGATTGCAGGTTTATGGGGGTTTCATCTCCCTTACCAGACCCGCTTTTGTCGGGTTCTTCGGGGCTTGTCCACATCTAGAAGTCAATCTAGATGACATTCTCCCTATAAAGGATGACTCTTCCTCCATATATGGAGCAGTAATAGTTAGTTTTAGGTTTAGATTAAGGTTACCTACCCATGATGGGTCAGATATTCACCCTAGTGTGATGGTTGTTCCTTCTTATAAGGTTGTTCTTCTATAATTTAATTCAATGCAGTTGACAAAAAAAGGGTGAAAAACAATATAAAACTTAAATTTTTCCACAAGTAAAATATATTGATATCGAAAGAGTTTACAAGAGTCAAGAGTATAGAACCAATACAACCAACCATTATCGCAAATATAGGAAACTGAAACAATTTCGATGAAAGAGTGGGATATAACCTAGCTATCCTTTCGGAAGACTTATAGGCTAACAGATAAATCTGTTATTGCCGTCATTCACATACTTTTTATTGCCTATCATATCAAAGAGGAAATAAAAAATAAAATATTTTTAAGTTGTGTTCCAAAAATATTACAAACTCACAATTTGTTCCACAAGTACCAAAAAATATTTTTGTTCAGAATACGATAAATTTATAATAACTTTAAAATGTCAAATTGAAACTCTAAAGACCCAAAACTAAACTATCCCTTCAAATCTAAACTTTAAACTCTAGTTAGTGAATCCAAACTCAAATATTTAAATTTTAAACTCTTAATAGTTTGATTGGGAGTTATGATATTTTTAAAACATGAATGTATTTTTTGTATTTTATGGAATTACTCAAAATTAAAATACGAAGTCATTTACCAGTTGAAAATATAATAACTCGATTTTTATATATATTATTTGCTAAATTAGTGAAAAATGATTTTATATATAAAAATTTATAAAAATAATAATATTTATTTGCTTGGTTATCGATTTCTAATTGTTCAGATATCACATATTTTCATAGATTTTATTAAATTTATTGAATATTGTAGTGTCGTATCAACTTATTTGGGAGCCTGAAGTCCTGAAGTCTCCAACTTTTGTAAAACTTATATCTTACTTATATTGATATTATGATAAAAAAAAATTTGGGAGTCTGAAACCAAAGTTTATCTTAAAATTTACTATAATTTTAATATATTAATTATCTACGCAACTTCGTAAAAAATGAAGAAAAAATTATACTACATTGTTCTTTTCAATTTTATTAATAAATTACTTTGTAAAAAATATTTAATTTTTAAAAAATAAAAGAAAAAAATTAATTGCATTATCAGTAAATCTAAATAGATTAATCAAAAAATTTAGATTGAATTCAAAATTTTACCAGCATCACCCGTGTACTATGTTAACGGATCTTAAAAACAAAGAACAAGTACAAATGATTTGGATGGGTATTTCTATGATACAATGTGTCAACACACCTCCTTGGGAGTTACGGGCGTCGACGAGGGAGATCTTCTTTGCACTTAGAACTTCTAAATTTACTATGGGTTGTGAAATGTCTAATAAAGAGCTACTATATGGTTCCGAATGGTAATAGTGGATCAAGCGATGCAATTAAAATAAATTAGCGGGGAGATGTGATATAATTGAGATTTTTGTAGAAAGCGGAATAAGTGCGGTTTATAAAAATAAGTGGTGCATAATTTTTTGAATGGTAACAAATGTTACATGCAATAAAAAGTTAAAACGGGTGATTAAAAACCAATAAGAATTGATTGAAGCAGTGATATTAGCGGCGATTAGGGCTTCGTATATTTCCTTACTTGACTTCACGTGCACGGCTTCCACCGCCGGCTCCGGTGCCATCTATGTCATCACCGTCGGCATCTCACCCTCTTGGTGATGGTACCGCTGGTTCTCAACAACCCTGGTCCTCCATTGTCAGCTCCTCTGATCTTCGAAATCTTCCTTCTCAACGGCCCATTGTTGCTTTGCTTGATGGAGTCGCGGTCGTCGACGTCCCACCGGCTCTTACTGCAACTTCACAGCCTCTTTGGCACAATTATGTCGTCGGACATTTCATAGGCACATCCCCTCACATTTGGAAAGTGCATGCTATGGTCAATATATTATGAAACTGGGACGGCAAGGGCTCCAAGATCGACGTTCAGTTCATCAAATCGGACACAGTCCTTTTTAAAATTGATTTTAAATCTTTGCGTAATAGTGTTATTCGTAAGCAGTATTGGCATATCTCTGATATTTTACTTGTGGTGCAGGAATGGAGCCCCTCCGAAGCCAACCAAAAACCCGACCTATCGTCTATGCCGTTATGGGTGGACTTTCATAATGTTCCGGATGATCTCTTCTCACATGCAGGACTAAAATTTTTAGTTGATATTGTTGGAGAGTCTCAGAAGCTTCACCCAACTACAGAAAAATGCATGAGACTTGACGTCGCGCGTGTCATGGTCGTAACCAACTGTGAAAAACCTCTAACCAAAAGCATACAACTCAAGGGCTCGCATACTGTTCGTGTAACGTACCCGTGGCTCCCGGTTTGCTGTACAGCTTGTCATAGTTGGGGCCATAAGGCTCAAGATTGCAAGTCCCGTAATGGAGCTGGAGCGCGAGCCTCTTGCTCTCATACTGTCGGCTCAGCAGCTCCTATCGAAGCGGTTAATGCAGCCCAAAATGTCTCGGACATGGTCCACCAAGACCAGCCACTCTCAGCCTTACAAACGACAAAGGAGTTGCATCACCACGCTGCAGTGCACTCGTCACATATCAGTCCTACCAATATCGACTCACTTGATCTCTCACATCCATCAACATGCCTTAATGATCATACTAATAACTCTTCTTTACTTGCAAATTTGGCTCCAACATCCGGTTTGGATGGTATACAACAGCCACCACTTATGGATCCATCCATGGAGGTAACTAAGCTACCTCTTTATCCCTCTCCTCACACGGTTCATTCGAACCCTATGTCAGTGATATACTTGTATTTTAACTTATTTATAGCTTTGTTTTGCACCCATCNGTTAGATTCATGATCATTTAGGTTAGTATTGGTGCATTTGCATATGCATTTTCATATTTCATGTGATAGAGACCATGGATTCAAGTTATGGATCAAAAGGAGGTTTAAATGATGAAGAAACGCTCGAAAACAGGGCACATCGGTCACCACATCAGCCAAAAACAGAGCATCTGACCGATGTGAAGATGAAGAAAAACCAGGAGCCCCTATCGGTTAGCACATCGGTCAAGGTCTGACCGATATGGCCACATCGGTCAGGCACATCGGTCAGC
>OVBE01004902.1:0-22834 GCA_900406425.1 Iberis pinnata | reverse complement strand
TTGGGGTTCAAATCACCATATATATTCATGATCAAGTTATTACATGTATATTTATCATGCATAATTTAAGTTATTACAAACCATTCCCTCAACTTTCTTATGTTACATTTACTGATTTGGTAAACAATCTCAATATGTTATGGGATAACTGAAATCTTAAATATAGAGAATATTTTTTCCCAATGTTCTCACAAAGATTTTAGAGTTGGAATTAAGGTTGATCTTGCTAGTAGGAAATCATTTCTCACGACACTTAATTGTCATGCTCCAAAAGTTACGAAGATGACTTTGACGTATAGCCATTCTAATCTTTTAGTTAACGCCATTTTGGACTAGTTTATATATTACTAGATAAAGATCTACGTGATATTGATATGTGAATATAAATAAATTATTTAAATTTTGAAATGATAACCTTTGTGATTATATATTTTAGTCGATGTTAAATTCCAATTTGAGTTATTATTAGGTTTTTTTGTAAATCATCAATATAAATATCCATAATTAAATTATATTATCATAATTTATGAAAAATAATCAATAAGAAAGTTTCCATTAAATTTAAATATTACGTTGCCACATGTCATAATCTTAACTAAATGACACGTGTCACGATCTCATGAATTAGGGATGGGCGTTCGGATATCCGAACCCGATCAGGTTCGGATTTTCGACTATAGAATCCGTTCAGGTGTTTTAGGACTTCAGATCGGATTCGGTTCGGTTCGAGTTTAGGATTGGATTTTCGGGTATTTCGGATTTTTGATTCGGTTTCGGATTTTCGGATTGAAATCAGATAAAAGTATTTGAAATGATTTGAAATGACCTGAAATAAAAATCTTTTATTCAATACCTAATATGCAAAGTATTTTAGATATTTAACCAAATGAGCATGAAAACAACACTAAAGATTATATTCAAAGTGATATTGTTTCACACCACCAGATTTAAAATAAATTACACGATTGGTTTATTATAAGATACAAATCTTAGAGTTAATAAATTAGTTTGGTTATTTTCGGATATCCGAAATTGGTTCAGATATTTTTTGGACATCCGAAATTGGTACGGATATATCCAATCGGGTTCGGTTATTCGAACCAAACAATTATACTATCCAATCAGTTATTTTACAACATTCAAACCCGATCCGAACCCGACTTTTTGGATCGGTTTCGGATATTATGCTCACCCCTATCATAAATTATAATTTTGTTTACGTGAAACGCGTTCTTGTCTAAATAATGTCTAAATAATAAGATGTAACTATAAAAACTTTTTGTGTTGTATAAGTTATTGTTTTTTTGGGTTCCTCAACATGTAATTTTTTTTTTATGTTCTTTCTATAATATTGTACGTTAATGACTATAACTAATTTATGTTTACTTTTAATTTTTATTTTCTTATGTAAGATTCACAATTTACAATACAAATTCACCAAATACATTCACTAGCAATACCTGTTTCATCACATATATTCTTCCGTCATAAAACGATCCACAAAAAGAGTATGTAGACTCGTTAGTTTATTCCAAATATATATATTCTTCTTTCTTGATTATATATAAATTTTTATATTAATTATATAAAAAAATAAACCTCTCTAATTTATTCTACCTTATTTAATAGAAGTATTTTCGGACCAAAATAAAAAATATGAAATATTTAATTTCCACATTAAAAAATTGAAATACCATAAACCAATCCAATTTTTTTAAAACACAAAATCCAGACCGGGTCTTCATTTATTTAATCAAAAAATAGGGAATTGAAAAAAATTAAACCGAACTTGAATCAAAATTCTAAAGGAAAAATTCCTGAAAAATATCTCAACTATTGAACTTTTACCGAAAAAATACACAAACTTATTTGGCTATCCGTTTAATACACAAAATTATTTGGCTACCCGTTTAAACACAAACTATTAGATGTTGTTCTTTTAATACCTAATGTTTCATAAGTCACAAATTTACTACCTGAAGTTTAGCATTAACTTATGTTAACTACACCTTTAAAATTGTAGTTAAAAATTAGTCACATGGTTAACTATATATTGTAAAAAGATATTATTGTCCTTAGTAAAAAAAGTCTAAAATTCAAATTGGGGAGAAACCCAATTGACCAAGAACACGTTGTTTTCAATCTCAAATCAATGACATGTAATGATCAACTTTTATTAAACTGATTCGAGTTTTACTATGAATATAATCTCAAAAGATGAACTTTGAATTTCTTTCTCTGTATTTCATTTCATTGTCACATGAATTTTCTCTCTCAAATTTTGAGAGAGTATGAATCTCAATCCATGGCGGGTTGAGTAGAGAATGTAAAAATATAGAAGAAAGATGGAGTTTTGAGAGAAACAAATGAAACTTTGTTATCATTCCATTGCGGCGCTTACATCATATTTATATGGACAATCCTTAAACCTACCTAAAGTAGTAAGTTTTAGGATTCGTAAATGGTGAAAAAGTAAAAGGAATCTAGTAAAAACATAAAGCAAGCACGCGTCTTTGATTGTGTACGGATAGTGGTCCCAAGAGTAAGCCATGCGCGCTTGTGAAGACCAAATTGAGACACTCGACTAAATATGCTCCAACGGCTATAATTTTTCTTATGAATCCTTCTTTTCTTCGAATAGCTGGATGAGACTTGGTATGGTTGAAATATCTCATGATTTGGTTGAGTCTTTGTGTATATAACGTTTTTAGATGATGATCGAGAAACTGCGCATTGCCGGTAAAGTCTGCGCATTGTTGATCGAGCTAGACTTTGGAAATGCACGTCTTTCCGTTACGCGTGTTTCCTCGATGATGCTTGGCTTACACGCTAGCTTATAATGCGCGCACATTTCTTAAGCCTGGCCTAGTTTCGCACGCGTGGCTTAGATGAACCATGCGCACAACCTCATGTCTTGGCCTAGTCCTCTGATTTGGCCCAATGTACTGACTCCGATGATGCGCATGGTTCCGATAGTCTCGATAACCCACATTTTGGCCCAATAGACTCGATATCGCATATCTAGGCCTTGGCTTGATATGTCTCGCATAGTTTGGCTTGATTCTCGCATAGTCGCCGATAATGAGCCAACTTGGCCAAGTCGACCCAATCTCATTCTTTTGGCTTGTCTAGAATCCTTTCGTGATTCTACGCTTCATGGAACACTCTTCAGCTTCTCTTAAGTTTTGGCCGAGTGATGTTTAAAACTCAACACTCGCCCTCAAGTTCAACCGATATGGATGGTTGAACTTGGAACCGTGAAACCTTGCCTCATTATAACTTTTAGATAGAAAACCACTTGGGAAAAAACTCTCCAAAGGAAAAAGAGTATAAATCTTCACGGCAAGGGAAGCTACTCTTGAACAATGTTTGTGAGTCCTAGTTTCTCATGGATGAACTCACAAACTTGTAAGCTAGCTGCCTTGGTGAAGATGTCGGCCAATTGGTCCGAGCTTCTTGTATAGCACGACAATATGATTCCTTGCTCTACCACTCGTCTAACTTTTTGGCAATCCACCTCAATGTGCTTGGTTCTTTCGTGGAACATATTTTTTGATGCAATGTGAATAGCCGCTTGGTTATCACAATGCATAGTGATTGGATCCTTGGCTTCAATGCCCATATCTGTTAGAAGACCCTGAGCTACACTAATTCATTCGTCAATTTCCTCATTTCCCGGTACTCTGCCTCTGCGTTTGAGCAAGAAAATATCTTTTGCTTCTTACTCCTCCATGTGACCAAGTTTCCTCCAATGAAAGTGCAATAGCCGGTAGTAGATCTTCTATCATTCTGGTCTCCTGCCCAATCCGCATCACAGTTACCTACAATCTTAGTACTCTTATTGCTACCCATCCAAATTCCTTGGTCGGGAGCTCCTTTAAGATACCTCAAGATTCTTTCAACCATGTTCCAGTGATGCTTCTTTGGTCTTTGCATATGTTGGCTCACCTGGTTCACGGCAAAGCATATATCATGACGAGTAATAGTCAAATAAATTTTCTTACCTACTAGTCTTCGGTATTGGTGAAAGTCCTCAAATGGTTGATCTTCTATCTCCCCTCTCTCTTATGACCTTATAGACATCTTTAAGAGGATTTTTGCAAGGATTTTCTCCAAGCTTTCCTGTTTCACTAATAAGGTCGAGAGTATACTTCCTTTGAGATAGAAATAAACCATTAGATTATCTACATATTTCAATGCCAAGGAAATATTTCAACTCTCCTAGATCCTTAATGTCAAACACACTCTTAAGATGTTCTTTAATCATTTGAATTCCTACCTTGTCGTCCCCTGTGATGATAATATCATCCACATATATGAGGATGACAACCTTACCTCTTTGGCTATGGAGAGTGAACAAAGTGTGATACCCTTCTGACCTAGTAAAACCTTGTGTGAGAAGGGTAGAGCTTAGTTTATGGTACCGAGCTCTAGGAGATTTCTTAAAGCCATAGATGGCCTTATTGAGCCAAAGAAATTTCCTTGGCCAACTAATCTTTCTAGGCCTCGGGGAGGACGCATGTAAACTTCTTCTTCCAAGTCTCCTTGTAAGAAAGCATTCTTCACGTCCATCTGCCACAAATCCCAAGATTAAGTTAGTTGCCAAGGCCATAATAACCCTTACCGTATGGAGTTTGACTATATGAGAAAATTTATCAAGATAGTCTTCTCCATAGGTTTGAGTGAAGCCTCGAACCATTAGTCGAGCCTTATGCCTTTCATTCCGCTCCATTCGCCTTGTACTTTATAGTGAAAACCCATTTTGATGTTATTGCCTTCTTTCCTTTTGGAAGGTATTCTTCTTTCCAAGTCTTGTTACTTTCCATGGCTTTGAGCTCATTCTCAATAGCCATTCTCCAATCTTTCACCTTGATTGCCTCATCATACGACTTTGGAATCAAGTCTTGATCAATCTTGTTCACAAAGGGTTGATGAGCTTTTGGAAATTTGGCCAATGAACACATATTTTGTATGGGATGTGCTACGTCCTTGCTATTTTCATAGACCCGAGTGTTCCTCCAATGAGAAGGTGGGTACTTGATTCTTGTACTTCTTCTCAAGGCTGGTTGTGGTGGATCAACTTGTTTTTCTTGATCTTCAAGGTCTTGTTCTTGGTCTGGTAAAACTCCCCCTTGATTATGTAAGAGTGAGTCCAAATAACTTAATGATTCATTTGAGTCACTTTGGTTCCCCCCTTCATGATCAAGTTGAGTGTTTTCCATTCCTTGATTCCCCTCTTCATTTTCACAAGGTTGAGGACTTGTTTCTTGAGTTTGATCTCGGGGAGTTGCTTCTTGGTTGAGGACTCCTAGAGTATCTAACACTCTACTTAAGTGTTCAGCTCTATCCGATGTATACTTTTCCAATTCTTCTCATCATATAGGCCTTGTGTCTCAAGATACTTTACATCCCTTGAGACTATCACTTTCCTTGTCTCAAGTATGTAGCACTTATAACCATTTTGGTTTGAAGAGTAGTCAATAAACATTTCCTTTATGCTCTTTGCATCTAGCTTATTCCTTTGATCACCTGGTATCAATACAAAACAATCACATCCAAAGACTTTTAGATGGCTTAATGAGGATTTAACTCTATTAAGAACTTAAAAGGGGGAGATGTATTTCAAGATTTGTGTTGGAGTTCTATTGATTAGATAGCAAGCCAACATAACCGCATCTCCCCAAAACCTCTTTGGAAGATTTGTATGAAACATCATTGATCTAGATATCTCCATGAGATGTCTATTCTTCCTCTCGGCCACTTCATTTTGTTGTGGAGTATAGGGGCAGCTTTTTTGATGCACTATGCCATGTTTTGCAAGATGTTCCTTGAAGGTGTTGCTTGTATATTCTCATCCATTGTCGGATCTAAAATTTTTGATTTAAGAGTTAAAATGATTAGCCACATATGATTGAAAATTGACAAATGCATCAAATACTCTATCTTTAGATAGTAGTAATGTGATCCATGTATATTTAGACTTCTCATCTATGAATGTAACAAAGTATTTATGATTCTCCCTAGACACACAAGGTGAAATCCATACATCCGAGTGAATAAGGTCAAAACAATCTTCATAGATGGAGTTAGACTTAGGAAAAACCGACTTGCAATGTTTACCCAAAAATGCATGCTTCACAATCATTATTTGCAAAAGAAATTTTTGGTAACATAATTTTAAGGGCCCTCTCATGAGGGTGTCCTAATCTCGCATGCCAAAGAACACTACTAGAAGGTTCAACATAAGTATTAAAGACATAAGATAAAAGAGATAAGGAAGAAGGGTTCTTGAAGTCTTCTAGCACATATAGGTTCTCTTTAGTCCCTCCTTTACCAAAAACCTCTTGAGTTTTAATATCCTGAAACCAACTTCATTAGGCCCAAAAGTAACATTAAATTGTAAATCATTGGTAACTCGGTTGGTAGATATTAAGTTTGAAGTGAAAGAAGGCATGTAAAAGGCTATAGAGTTCTTGTTAAACAATTTCAAATTGCCTATACCCCTTATGGGGATTTTATCACCATTCGCAATCATCACATTACTTAAGGCAGGTTCTATGTTCTCTATTAAGTTCACATTGGCTATCATGTGGTGTGAAGCACCTGAGTCTAAGACTACGCATTCATCAATATATTGAGCATTAAGAGAGCTACCCAAAACATTACCAATCATGTTACCAAATTTTGTAGCCTCCTTTAACGCCTTGATCAAGGCCTCAAAGTCACTTTTGCTCACATACTCCTCGGCATTAGTGGTTGCGGATGGTGCTTTGTAGGAAACTAGAGACTTTGAGTTGTTTCTTTGTTCACTTGTTTGGCTAGAGCTTCCACCTTCCTCTTTTCTCTTGGGAAATGTTTGACCTTGGTCCATTAGGCTTCGGCTTATAGTTGTTCCCATTCCTGGTAGGCCTCAAATGAGGATGAAGGAACTATCATTTGTCCTTGGAGTGCTCTTGCTTCTTGTATTGCTCACACACCAAGTTAGACTTCTTCTCATCCTCTTTGTAGAATCCTTGGTTAGCCGAAGCTACCACACTTTTGTTGGCCATCACCAACTCTTTCTTGCTATTGAACAACCCTTGAGTCCCTTGCTCCCTTTGGCAAGGAAGCACACATCCTCTAGTAATCCAAGCTTAGTGGCCCGTAGGATATGTTTCACTAGATCCTTATATCCACCATTGAGATTACGTAGAAGGCTAACGATCTTGTCTTGTTCCCTTCTCTCACTCAAGATAGTAGGGTCGAGTGTGAATGGTTGTAACATCTCAAGTTCTGCCCATAGGGCCTTAAACTTTCCAAAATAAGTGTTGAACTCCATATCGTCTTGCTTGAGCTTGCTTATTGCCTTCTTTACTTCGTAGACACGACTCAAGTTAGATATGTTCCCAAACACTTTGTGAAGAGTTTCCTAAAGGTCTTTGGGTGTCTTGCAATACGAGTAAGCCTCAAACAAAGATGGATCTAAAGACGTTTGCATGAAGCCAAGAACCATTTGGTCCTCTTGGAACCAATGCTCTTCTTCCTCGGCCATGTCATATTCTTCTTCGTCTTATTCGAACTCTTTTCCATCTTCATATTCTTTTTCTTCACCGTCTTCGTCAGTGTCTTTCTTAGAAGATTTCTTAGGCTTCTTCTTCAAGGTTGGTCCGGTCTTCACTATGTGATTCCATAACCTTTTCCACCAAAAAAAATCTTGACGATTCTTGCCCAAAAGAGGTAGTTTATCCCCTTAAGGACTACTGGAACTCCAAGATTCTTTTGAAGATCCATAAGGGTAGATTCAATCTTAGAGAATAGAAAGTACTAACCGAGAGAATAGAGTATATGAGAACAGAGTAATCGAGAGAATCAAGAGTTTACGGAAGAGTGTGAGGTAAACAAGAGCATATGCTCTAATACCATGAAATTTTGAGAGAGTATTAAGCTCAATCAATGGCGGATTGAGTAGAGAATGTAAGAATGTAGAAGAAAAATGGAGTTTTGAGAGAAAGAATGAAATTTTTTTATCATTCCATTGCGGCGCTTACATCATATTTATATGGACAATCCTTAAACCTACCTAAAGTAGTAAGTTTTAGGATTCGTAAATGGTGAAAAGTAAAAGGAATCTAGTAAAAGCATAAAGCAACCACACATCTTTGATTGTGTACGGATAGTGGTCTCGAGAGTAAGCCATGCGCGCGTGTGAAGACCAAATTGAGACACTCGACCAGTATGCTCCAACAACTATAATTTTCCTTCTGGATCCTTCTTTTCTTCGAATAGCTGGATGAGACTTGGTATGGTTGAAAGATTGCATGATTTGGTTGAGTCTTTGTGTAAATAACGTTTCTCGATGATTATCAAGAAACTGCGCATTGTCGGTAAGGTATGCACATTGTTGGTAAGGTCTGTGCAATGTTGATCGAGTTAGACTTTGGAAATGTGCGTCTTTCCGTTTCGCGTGTTTCCTCGATGATGCTTGGCTTACACGCTAGCTCTGAAAGCGCACATTTCTTCAGCATGGCCTAGTTTCGCATGCATGGCTTAGATGAACCATGCGCACATCCTCATGTCTTGGCCTAGTCCTCTGATTTGACCCAATGTACTGACTCCGATGATGCACATGTTTTTGATAGTCTCGATAACCAACATTTTGGCCCGATAGACTCGATATCACATATCTTGGCCTTGGCTCGATATGTCTCGCATAGTCGCCGATATTCACCCGACTTGGCCTAGACTTGGCCAAGTCAACCCAATCTCATTCTTTTGGTTTGTCTAGACTCCTTTCGGGATTCTAAGCTTCATGGAACACTTTTCTTCAGCTTCTCTCAAGTTTTGGCCGAGTGATGCCTTAAACTCAACACTCTCTTGTCTTTGTACATTTGAACATTATTTTCCTGAGAAAATAATAAAAGAAAAAACGATTCTTCTTCTTCTTCATTCTTGCTCATTACTCGATATGTAATTCCTCCTCCTCCGCCACTTCCTTCGCCGTTTTGTAAATCCGATATGTAACTTGTCACCTCCGTATTAATCATCTCACCACCATTAAAAACTTTGCACTAAATCCTGAAATCCCTATTTCTTTCTCCTTCTCTTACTAGTAATAGCTCTGTCGAGTTGACTCATGGAAAAACTAAACTCAGAGAAGTCACCAAATCTTTCTCTGTCGAATGAATCACCACTCCTCCACCTCTCACAATCGGCTTTAAAACATGAGAATAAGATTGCAAAATATGTTCACAAGATTGCTCACTGAGATCAGATCCGAATGGACTTCTTGGACTCATAAACAACTTCGTCGACACACTTTCTCCTCCTCTGCATCCGCCGACACCGCCTTCACTGCCGCTGATTATACTAAAGATATTAATAGGTCTTATGAAAATTGTTCTTAGTCGATTGGGTTTCTCCCCAATTCGATTTTTAAATTTTTTTTATTAGGGTAATAATGTCTTTTTACAATCTATAATTAACCATGTGACTAATTTTTAGTTAGGATTTTAACGATGTAGTTAACATAAATTCTCTGTTGAACACCAGGTAGTAAATTTACGATTTTTGAAACATTAGGTATTAAAAGAACTACATCTAATATTTTGTATATTAAACGAGTAGCCAAATAAGTTCGTGTAATTTTTCGACAAAAAATTAATAGTTGAAGTATTTTTCAGGAATTTTCCCAATTATAAAATACCCAAAATAATAATAAACTCTGACAACCGAACAATACGAAACGAAAAGAACCGAATTGAACCCAATGCCAAGACCTATTAATTTGAATTCAATTTGCTGACATATGAGATAAAGAGTTTACAAACAAACAAATCTTTAAAGTAAGCTTACTTTTCATTCATATTCTTCTAGATGTTACTTCACTCCTTGAAATACTACTATTCGTATTCATAGAAAGATTGTTCCTTTTGCGCTTTAATGTTCTTTTGGATTGTCCTGCCTTTTCATCAAAAAATGCCCAAAAAGTTTGCAGTTTTTTCAAACCTGAACTTCCTTGTGAAGCTTCTGGTGTGTGTTTGCAGAAGTCTCGGATAATCTTGAAGAAGTGGATAAAGAGAGCGACAACACAAGCAATCCCACACACAAGAAACATACCCCAGAAACTACGCATGTTGAGCTGTTCGGTATCACCTGACTGTGAATCATGCGGGCTGCTGCAGTTAGATTTCGAAAGCCATCTGTCATGGATTCTTTGAAGCTCACCAGTTTCAGATAGACTAAGAATTGCTGTTGACATATCAACTGCTAAAGGAGAGTCTCTTGGGAATACCTAAATGCAAAATGATGTGATCAGGTTTTGCTAGCAAAAGAGAGATGAGGTTCAGAAGATGATGATGATGACTCACAAATCCCCATCCGCCTCTGGTGAATTCTTGGCCTCTGATAGCAAACTTACAGTAATCTGAGAGGAAGAGATCTATGTACGGACGTTCATCAACAATTGCAGCAACCATACCATTTTGAAGTGCATTAGCGTATTCTCGAGGAGAGCCAAGAGGTACAAGTCTAGATCTAGCAATGTTGAGCTCATCGACCATGTAGCTTTCAGCAAAAGAACCAACCTGGAAACCAATACGACCAGTGCTACTGATGAGTGTATCTACTCCTTCTATCGGTGACTGTAGCTGTTGCACTGTAAGAATTGATGTGAGACTCGCAGTGTAGCTAGATGTAATGATCAGAACCACAAAAAGCCATATTAGCAGCACCATACGGCCAAGCGTGCTCACTGTCTTCTCTTCTGAGAGTTTTGATTTTATAAAAATGTTAACATGGATCGCAATTACTAGCTTGAGGGGAGGGGGGAGTTTGAGACTTACTGTGGGAGAAAAACATTGTTGAGAAGGTAAACCTGCAGTGTTATCAAACAAAGCCTTGCATTAGCTATGGTAATTGTCAAATATATGCAGATGACTCTTGTGTACTAACCAGAGAATAGTAACGATTTGTCTCCTTGGAGAACCACGAAACTCATTGTTTATTCTGTGTTCAAGTACCCATATTACAGCTGCAACAGCAATAAGACAAGCTGCTGTTACTGCCCACATAGTACGAGTAAAAGGGTATAAGAAAGCCCAAGGATTTTCGTTAAGTGATGTGACAGGAGCAACAACAACCAGACCTGACTCGATGTACGGCTGAGTAAAATCAACAATCTTTTTTCGCTTTGTGACAATGGCTATGTCTCCTACAGCACCATCGAAGTCGACCCCATTGGTGACCTTGTCAACCAGCTCATTATAGTTTGGATTCTTGAGACCATCACCGAAAAGAATGAACTCGTGAGGAACCGGGTAAGATAGCAGTTTCACTGCAGCCTCAAACACATCAATGCAATATCCTTGCACTTTGCTGCTACTTCCATTGACCCTTGAGACAAAGTCCTTGAAGCTTGCTCTATTAGGAACACCGATTCTCAACTGCCTCCCATTGTTAGGAAAGACCCATCCACGAGGCACAACCGAAGTCTCACCAGGCCAAGTTACAGATTTCAGATGTTGGTTTGAGCTAGAACGGTTAGGAGGTTTGCTGTAAAATGATTCAGGAGGCACAATCGAAAGTCCAGAATGGTTAGACCAGTAACCTACTTGTCGAATCCCGACATCAACCACATTGATAATATCATATGATGGTTGTAACATTGATCTGTCTGGATGAAATTGAACTGGACCTGTTAGACCAGACATCTTTGTATGTACTATATGATCAAGAAGTTGTGATCCTTGATTAAATCTGCTCAATGCACTTAGATTCAACGCCTCGTCTTTCAAGCTGCTTAACTTTGGATCCTGAGAGAAAGAAAGATTACCTCCAGCTTCCAGAAGTGTCTTAACAGCATGAGCAATAATCCACACAGTATCATAAGCATAAAATCCATATACATTCAGACCAATAGTCTTATTTTTTCTCTTCCACCGTGTTGCAAAGTCTCTTTTCTTCCTTGAATCTGGCGTGTGAAGACGCAGTGTTATAACTCCATTGAGAGATTTTGAATCTAAAGGCAAATCTGAATCTAGTAGAGATGATAACCAAGGTGTAGCTATCCAAACATAACCTTCTCCCATCATCCCTAATCTCTTTGCTTCCTCAAATATCATTTTGCCTGTATTTGGGAAAGTGTTCACAATGATTACTCGAGTTCCCATTCCTCGGATCTTAATCAACTCCTCTATGATCTCAACTGGACTAGAAATTACAACATCTAGTGGAAGTATTGCCTTATAGGAAATAAGGCAACGCCTCTCTGCAAGCTCATCGCCTAACGCTGTAACGCCATTTCTGCTGTTATCATCATCGTTATATAATGCCACCACATCTGACCAGCCATAGTATGTAATTATCTCAGCAATGGCACGCATTAGAAACAAATCGCTAGGTGCAGTTTGGACAAAGAATGGGAATTGGAGTGGTGACAGGGTAGGATCAAGAGCTGTAAATGACAGCATTGGAACACTTAGCTCATTTGCAAGATGAGACAATACATGAGCCATGATTGATGTCTGAGGACCAATTATAGCTACCACATCAGTCTCCATTAATTGCAGTGCTGCAAAAACAAAAGGCTAATAAAGTAAAGTACAATTCAAATGCGATGAAGAGTATGGAAACAATTGAACAAGATAGGGTTTTTTTCTTCTTCTTCAACCTCCTATGATGCTGAGGAAGCCACTGCGTTTAGCATCATTTATCAGAATCCGTAATTTTGATCCACGGAGGAAGCTAGGATCAGAATTAACATCTTCCTCGGCAGTTTTGAGAGCAATATTTGCAACTTGACCATACATGGTGTTTAAACCAAATATTGCACCAACTTTTATGACATGAGGTTTAGAACTAGAAGCTGGCCGAACACCACCAAGAACAATGAAGCTCCACAGAACCCAATTCATAGCTTGGTTTGATATTGATCAACAAAACGAAACCTTGAGCTAAAACCCAATACAGTTTTCACAAGTAGAGAAGCAAAGCAAGTAGCTTTCAGTTTCACCAGTGTCAAGGATAGTAAACAAACCCTATAACGCAAAAGACGGTGGAGATGAACAAGAGGCAGAGATGATACCAAACCTTAAAACCAAATCATACTTTAAGCAACAGGAAAAAGGAAGATTCGTGCATAGAAAAAAAAAATATCAAAGCTAAATTAATGGCAGAACAGGAAAAGGAAAAGAAGAAGAAAGCGAGTGGCAGTACAATAAAAGAAACGAATATAATAATCATGAGTATACTTGAAGGGTTAAGAATGGAACAATTTTTTTAATGGGTTATGAAATTTGATCAACAAATTCCATGGAGGAGACACTGTTTCAATGATAAAACAGAAGGAAACTTCTAATGAAAGGAGGGAAAACGTGAAAAATGACATGTACATTTCCACATATCTAAACCGAAATGTTCTTTAATTTTTTATGTTTTCTGTAACTTTTTGTTTATAAGAATCCGACTGAATCTCCGATTTATGGACAATCGCAAAAGAAAATATTCGAGAAACAAATATATCATGTTAAAGACACGTTCAGTAGTAAACCAAAACCATATCTGGTTGATCAAACAATCAAACTTGGTATCACAAATCTTCAGGTACCTGCCTGCAGTTTAGTTCATGTGGTGGCCACTCTTTGGAATCAGTATTTGCCCTCTTCTTGGGGAATGGTATACTCCACTCAGGAAAATCAAAATCCACAAGCAAATATGTTGGAACCGCTCTGTAAAACGCTAAAGGAAATTCTCCGAATCTGCCAAAAGATTTTCACAGTTAGTTTCAACTAATTGTATCAATTGATGGCATATGAACCAGAAGCTAAATTACATTATATTGGAAAACGGCGGCAATATGAACCAGACATGAAAAAGAATACAAGCTGTACTTTAAGTACAAATCTAGAAAACCCGGGAATTCTTATCAAACTTATGATATCTAGTTATGCTACCAAGCTGCCATTACGAAAGTCAAAATCAGGAAATCTGAAAACATAGTTGTCATAGATTTTCTGTTGAATGAATCATGCTTACACATAGGCATGTAACATTGTGCTGAAAGAGTGGAAAGTACAAGCTAACAAAACACAAAGAGATTCAAGAGAATATCAACTACTAACGCAAGGCACAAGATTATCACTTTCCTGATCAATACCAAGCTCTTTGTAGGTCTTTGGTTGGCTCGCATTATGTTTATCAGCCTTTGAAATGACTTCATTGACGTTTGCAATGGTTTCCTACACAAACGTGGCCTCATTTGTAAGTCTACATTCTTTTATCAATTTGTGAGCAATATATGATATAGAAGTAAGTCATTTTCCCATTTGGTAACGTGTTCATATATTGCCAAGCACTAATAAAAAGAGGTAGTACCTGGTGCACAAGATGGTTGATTGTACGATGTCTTCCCAAAAAGTTGTAGATCAAAGCTGCTATGACCAATGATCCGAGGGAGGTACAAAAGTGACAATCTGCTTCGTTTTTTTTTGTAAATGAAGCTGCACGATATGCTGCAAGCAATGATGACTCCAGGCAAGCATCAAGAGACAAGAAGCTGCAGAAAGAACTTCAGATAGTCAAGTCCTCGTAAACAGTCACATGACCCACTCCACATCTCGTGACGAGAATTTTCAGCTTGTTTTCCAGGAGGTGGAATTACAGATAAAACTTGATAGATCTTGCGAACAGAGAGTTCTAGGCTACAATTCACAAATTTTCAGGATCATCAACAACTAAGCAACAAAAAAGAAACAGCATTAAGATTAAATTTAAACAGTCTTGAAGAAAGAACAAAATATATAAGATATACAATGAAACAACAAACATCAAATATTAACTGACAATAACCTTTCTTTCGTATCATTCTGAGCTTCACTATTTTCAATCACCGTTTTATCATTTAAAAAGGCCAAAAATACTCCAGTAAAACTAATACAGGTAAGAGAAACTTACAATATGCATCAAAATGGATAAAGAAGAAGAAGAGATAGGTGTACCAGACACAGCTGATGCTTCCACTGTTATAACAAACTTTTTCTTGCTGATGATGGAGGTAAAATATCTGCCATAAATTGACATTTTGTGTTGATCCTATAATGCAAAGAATATATTATTGTCAAGTGCAGAATGAATCTGAATCTGTGGCATTTCATAAATATAGCACACAAGTATGAGACTAAATCTAGCATCTAAATGTGAAAAAGATTGATTTTTATTTTTCTCCTACAAAAAATTCTATTGCTGCTTCTCAGATTGTTGTTGTTCCTCTTCTTCATTGTCTAGGTTTTCTTCTTCCTCTTCGTCTTCTTGTGGTGGATCAGAGCATCAGTGGTGGCAATGGTGTCTTCATTGGACTAAATTTTGGGAAACTGTCAGGCCTCCTCCTCCCACTCTTAATGTAAATGGAGCTACCAATCATTTTGTTGTCATGTTGAGTTAAAACATGTAGACTCATCGACAAAGAAGAAGAAGAAGAAGAAGAAGAAGAAGAAGAAGAAGAAGAAGAAGAAGAAGAAGAAAGAAAAAACATTTATGACATAAATTGCTTCAGAACAGAAACACGGTTTATGCAACCTGAAACTGAAAAGTTAGGATTCTATAAAAACTTATTCGATGTGGACCAAATTAGTTCAAGTGCCTCCTCTATGGCTGCAAAACAGTTTTCTTAATTCACCATAGACTCAAGGTGGATTAGTCAATTACCGATTAAGCCACAAACGGAGGAAGAAATCGAGCTCTATGTTGAGGAGAATTGAAAGGTGAACTAAATGTTGTTGTGGAAAGATCAGAAACTTACAATAGGGAAATCGAGAAGATTGCGACAAGTGAGCTTCTCTTCTTCGGGAGCTATAGCCACCACTTGCAGTTGATTCGTCACTCTTGTAGCCGTCCAAAGGATGGGATTCCGATTGCGATGCGAAGAACGGCGAACGCACGGACGAGAAACCATGACAGGTGACGAAGACAAAACAAGCAGAAGATGAAATATTCGTCGCAGAGTAGACGAGGATCAATGTACCACATGAACTCGTATGTCATATAAAAAGAGCCTATTTTTGTACATCGGATACTTTTTGTTTTTTTGATTTAAAAATAAATAATTTTATTTTTTTTATTTGAAATATAGGTATATTTGTTCATTTATCAAATCATTCATTATTTATATAAATAATTTATTATTCATATAACTCATTCATCATTTATATAAAACAGTTAATTATTAATATGAACGATTCACAAACAATTCACCATTCACAAAACACAAAAATACATATATATATATATATATATAATTTTTTTTACAAAATATCTATTTAGCAAAATTTAAAACTTTTTAGTACCCTTTATCAAACTTTTTCACAAAAATTAATAACAATAATAAAAAATAAAAGAAATACCAAACAACCAATTTAAAGTATTTATTTAGGGAGAATTTCAAATTTGCCGAAGCTGTCATTATTCATGAATGACATTTTAAAGGACACCTAATCAAATTTGCCACTTATATTTAATACCAAATGACCATAATATCAGCAGTCATATGTAAGCTAATCTTCCTATCTATGACTGACTTCGAAGCTTAAGAAGGAAATAGAACAGTCATCGAAACCTTCTACACCGTAGATAATAGTGGTCATGGCGGCGAAATCGATTGGTTCTCTTAATTTGTTACAGCGGCGTTGAACTTCGTCCTCACCGTCAAGCTCAAATTTGTATACTCTTTAATGCTCTGGAGAAAGTTAATAAACTCACCGAGAAAGAGAGAAGAGCGTATGAGGTGTGAGTGTTGGAGATTATGCTGCAGCAGAGTAGAGTTAAGACTGTAATTGGTGTTAAGTAAAGAACAGAGTTTGTGAATCGAACAGAGCTTTTGTCTCTCACTTTATCACACACACTTTTACTTGAAATGTTCGATTCAATTGAAACAAATGAAACAACTTACAACTTAAAGACTTAGCTCCACTAAGGTAGAGGGAAGTCACAACTAACTTACTTGCTCCTACAATTAAGGGACACTAATTGACTAAGCTAATAAAGCAAAGAAAAACAGAACAATAATTTAAATAAAACAGACCATCAACGACTACATACTAAAAACATAAGACTTGTAGCTTCAAATCTTCCCCTAAACTAAAGGTTTCACTTCAGTTTATCCTTTCTTCTCCTTCATTCCCAAGTTGTCCCTCAAGAACTCAAATGTGTCCAGTTTGATTGCCTTTGTCATTATGTCCGAGAGCTGTATTTGAGTTGAACAATACTCCAAAGAAATCACTCCTTCATTCACCAAATTACGAAGGAAGTGATACCTTACATCTATATGTTTGCTTCTTCCATGTAGAACCAGATTCTTGGCCAATTTGATTGTTGAGTTGTTGTCACAATACATCACAGTTCCCCTCTTCTGTTTGTTCCCAATTTCTTCTAATACATTTTTTTAACCATATGGCTTGACAAGCTCCATTTGCAGCAGCCACAAACTTAGCTTCAGTGGTTGACAAAGTGACTATTGACTGCTTCTTTGAAGCCCAAGCTATTGTTGTTCCTCCATACATGAATACATAGCCTGAAGTACTCTTCCTATCATCAACATCACCAGCATAGTCACTGTCTGAATAACCCACCAGATTCACACTTTCCTTCCTCTTGTATTGTATCCCATAGCCCTTTGTTCCTTGAATGTATCTCATAATATGTTTGGCAGCTAACATATGTTGTTCCCTTGGTAATTCCATATACCTTCTTATCAAATTCACAGAAAATGTCAGGTATGGTCTTGTGGCAGTCAAGTATCTTAGACTTTCCACAATCTGTTTGTACTGAGTTGCATCCACCGGTGAGCCAAATCCTTCTCTTGAGAGTTCTGTCCTGGCACTATTGGATTCTTGACTGAGTTGCAATCCTCTAATCCAAATCTCTTCAATGTGTTATCTGCATATTTCTTTTGGCCAATGAATATCCCTTCATCATCCTGCACAACTTCAAATGTGTTATCTGCATATTTCTTTTGGCCAATGAATATCTCTTCATCATCCTGCACAACTTCAACTCCTAGAAAGTGCTTCATCTTTTCCAGATCCGTCATAGAAAATTTACTCTTCATTAAATTCTTAAACTCCTCCAACATATCATATGAGTTTCCAGTGTAGATCAAGTCATCTACATATAAGCTCACAATCAGGACTCCTTTTTCACTTGTCTTCACGAATAATATATGCTCACAATAGCATTTCTTGAAGTCTTCTCTCATAAAATACCCTTCAATGCGACTGTACCAGGCCCTTGGAGCCTGTTTCAGACCATACAGGGCTTTGTTCAGCTTATATACTTTGCCTTCTTCATCCTTTACTTCATACCCAAGTGGTTGTTCAACATATACATCTTCCTTAAGCTCTCTATGTAGAAAGGCACTTTTCACATCAAGTTGATATATATACCATCCATGACTAGCTGCTGTTCCAATCATTAGTCTGATGGTATCCCACCTTGCCACAGGTGCGAATACCTCATGAAAATCCACTCCTTTCGTTTGGTGATACCTTTTGGATACAAGACGAGCCTTGAACTTCTCTATTTCTCCTTTCTCATTGAATTTTTTTTGTAGATCCACTTCACTCCAATTGCTTTAGCATCTACTGGAGCCTGAACTAGTTCCCAGGTTTTGTTCTCTTCAATAGCTTTCATCTCTATTTCCATTGCATTTCTCCACTTTTCATACTTAACAGCTTCTTCAAACTTATCAGGGTCTTCTTCTGTCACTAGCAGAGCAATCATTTCTTCCCCTGCTTCCTCCAAATACAATGCCATTCCTTCACATACAAACTCTTTCATCCAGGCTGGTGCCTGCCTGTTTCTGCCCACTCTTCCACTCTGAGTCTCAGTTCCACTGCCACTGGCTATGTTCTGGTTCCGATGATCATTTGATTGATCATTGGATTCTTCTTCACCACTTTGTTCCAAATTTCCTTCAATTTATCCATGATTCTCATTACTTTCTTCCCCTGATTCTGTAATCTATGGCTCAGTGCCTTCTTCAGTATCACCAATCAATTCATCCCATGAGACAGTGTCATCTCCTTCCTTTTCTTCCCAGTTCCAAGCTTTGAGCTCATCAAATACCACATCTCTACTGATGATTATCTTCTTACTTGCTGGGTCATACAGTCTATACCCCTTTGATTCTTTACCTATCCCAAACATCACACATCTTATGCTCTTTTCATCCAGTTTAACTCTTCTCTCATACGGTATCAATGTGTATGATACACAACCAAACACTCTAAGATGGTCAACATAATGTTTGTGTTGACTCCATTTTTTAGAAGGAGTTACCTCATTAAATGCATTCGTTGGACTCCTATTCAGAATGTGTACAGCATATTGAACAACTTCTGGCCAAAACTTATGTGGTACACTCATTCCCACCAACATGCACCTGGTCATGTTAAGAATTGACTTGTTCTTCCTCTCTGCTACTCCGTTCTGCTGAGGAGTATAGGCTGTGGTAATCTGTCTTTTGATCCCCTTCTCTGTGCAATAATCTTGAAAAGCTTTGGAGTTGTACTCTCCTCCTCTATCAGTTCTCAGACAAATCAAGTTCTCACCACTTTCTCTTTCTGCTATTGCTTTGAATTCCTTAAATGCTTGAAATGCTTCTGATTTCTCTGAAAGAAAGCATGTCCAACATTTTTGACTGAAGTCATCAATAAAGTTGATAATGTACCTCTTCCCACTCTCTGAGGTTGATGCAATGGGTCCACATATATCATTATGGACTAATTCAAGTCTTTTACTTGGCTTCCATTCACTTTGTCTTGGGATATTCACTCGAATGTGGTTCCCTTTCATGCAAATTTCACATACCTCTTCATCAAACTTCATTTTTGGTAAGCCTGTTACCATTCCTTTATCACCTAGCTCCTTCAATCCTATGTGAAGTGGCCATATCTTCTGTGCCACTTAGTGTCTTCCTTCTAAATTGTAACTTTAAGACACCTAGCTTCTGATTTTTTTCCCCTTCAACAATTTCTGTATACACAACAAACATTCTGTTTGCAAGCATCACTGAGCTCATAATGCTTCTTCCTTTTCCTTTATGCCAAATCTGATATTTGTCATCTTCAATAGTGATTTTGAGACCCTTCTGCTGAAGTTGTCCCACGCTTAGTAAGTTTTTTTAAGTCCTGGTTCATAGTACACTGAGGTGATTAGCTGAACAATCCATTTATCCTCAATCTGAGATCTCCTCTACCAACAACCTCCATTCTTCTGTTATCTCCAAGCTTGACAGTTTGGTGAAACTCACTGTCTAGCCTAGTAAACCACTCCTTTGTCCCACACATATGGTTACTACAGCCAGAGTCCAAGAACCAAATTTGCGCATCTCCTCCTTGTTTCTCAAGATCAGCATATGCCATGAGCAGAACATCTTCCTCCAATTCTGCGTAGTTTGCATTTCTGACCTAACTAGGACATTCGTTTTTCAAATGTCCCAGCTTGTGACATTTGTAGCACTCTATCCTGCTCTTGTCAAATTTTGGATTTCCTCTACCTCTTCCTCTGCTACCTGAGTATCCTCCTCGTGATTGATACCCAATTTTTTCCCCTTTGATAGCTTCCACGACCTCTGCCATCATCAAACCTTCCATGTCCTTCTACCTTCAGTACATGATCATCTCTGACTGGCTTGCGCATGTTTTGTTCATGCAGCAGTAGGGTGCTTTGAAGTTCATCCACCGTGAGGTTTGTGATGTCCTTGGATTCTTCAATTGCACACACTACGTAGGTAAACCTCTCAAACAAAGTTCTCAATATCTTCTCCACCACTTTGGAATCTGGTACCTCTTCTCCAAGACTCCTCATGTCATTTGCAAGCAGCATCACCCGGGAGAAGTAATCTGTAATGGTGTTCTGTCTCTCCTTTCAATAACTTCAAATTCTCTTTGAAGTCTTTGAAGTTGTGCACTCTTCAATCTCACATTTCCTTGGTACTTCACCTTCATAGAGTCCCTAATCTCTTTTTCCGTGTCCTTCTTGGCAATGGTTTTCAAGATTGTCTTGTCAATGGATGTGAACATGTAGTTCTTCACTTTAAGATCCTTCAACATCATCACTGCTAGCTCAGTTCTTTGGGGACCAGTTAAGATCACATCTCTTCCTGGTTGAGTGTATCCAGTTTCAATCAACTCCCACCACTCCTTGGATCTCAGCATGTTCTCCATCAACATGGACCAATGTCCATAGTCTCCATCAAATTTAGGAATGCTCACTTCTTTATCACTCATCTCTTTGATCTCAGATTGTATCAGATGTTAAATAAACCGCTATGATACCACTTGTTAAGTAAAGAACATAGTTTGTGAAACGAACAGAGCTTTTGTCTCTCACTTTATCACACACACTTTTACTTGAAATGTTCGATTCAATTGAAACAAATGAAACAACTTACAACTTAAAGACTTAGCTCCACTAAGGTAGAGGGAAGTCACAACTAACTTACTTTCTCCTACAGTTAAGGGACACTAATTGACTAAGCTAATAAAGCAAAGAAAACAGAACAATAATTTAAATAAAACAGACCATCAACGTCTATATACTAAAAACATAAGATTTGCAGCTTCAATTGGATTTAGAGCGATTATCATCATAAATCATAGTGTTGCATGGAATTCTCAACCATCATTGCTATCACGTCAAATGATGATAATGATACACTTGTAACTATACAAAAAATAATTAAAAACGTAGGCCTCTAAATTCCGAAAGAATTTTAAAATAAGTTCTTAATCCATAAAAATGGTGCTTCATCCGCCGCAATCTTAAAAAATCGCATTCCTTTCCGAAACTAATGAAAAAGCTATTAAATTAACTAAATATGCAAATACAATTTTGCAGCTGAACAAGCTAATAATCTGGAGTTGCTCTCTTTCGTTTTGCATATATGACAGAGAAGATAACAAAAAAGTAAAATCTCATGGTCTATTTTAACTTTATTTGTTTCTTTATTTTTTGTGTCTAGTTACTTTTTTGTTTTCATAAAACATCCTATCTTGATCTTGCTAAGGAACCCGATCTCACATAACTTGGATTGCTCCATCTCTAAGTATTATATTTTTTTGATAATAATCATGACATCCTAATTAAAACAGTAAAAATAAATAAATGAGAAGTTGAAAGTCTATGGACAAAAAGAATACATAAAGAAATCGACATAATCATTAACTTTATGGGGTTTTTGTAAAAAAAAAAAACAGTATACAATATACTACTATATTTCAGACGTACGAATAACTCAGCCTTTATTAGTTATTATGTTACCGAGTTATGAATACCTCAACCCTTGTTAGTTATTACGTTACCAAGTTAAGAATAACTAATATATTAGTCGTCTAAGAAGATGAGGCGGGAATACGAAACATCGTGACTCCTCGAGAAATCGCCACGTTTCTCTCTCTCTCTCTCCCTCCCTGTCTCTCTATTTATCTCTCTGTTTCTCTACTAATTTGTAGACAACTTAATAGACTGATTTTCCTCAAAAAAACTGTACGCATGCAATATATATGATTTTTCCTCACTATTGTTTATTTTTTCGTCTCAATCATATATCGTTCTGATTAGTGTTGTGTTTTTTTCAGATAGCCAAAGAAAAGATTGAGTTGGATTTGAGAAGGTTGAAGCGTAATCATCCTTCACACTTCTCAGTCGGTTAGTCTATCATGTTCTTCAATACATTTATAGCCTAATAGATACACAAATTTTAAAGTTAATCTCTTGTAGGTCCAATGGGAGACGACATGTTCCACTAGGAATGATTCATAATGGGAGCAGCTGGTACTCCGTATGAAGGTGGAATCTTCTCACT
>OVBE01004901.1:0-20529 GCA_900406425.1 Iberis pinnata | reverse complement strand
TGTAAGGTAGCTTCGATGTTGAAGGGTTGAGCAGGAGGTTGAGTATATGCGAAACCAAGAGGTACACCAGTAAGTTGTTGTTTCTGTGGTTGTTGAAAACCATTCTGTTGTTGCTGCTTGGGGTAGTAACCTCTGTTCGGGTTGAAGTTGTTGAATGGTTGAGAGTTCTTCTGCTGTTGAGGTGGGTACACTTGGTCTTGAGGATTAGCAACGTTGTTGCTTCTATAAGAAATACCAGGGTTGTTAGAGTAGTTGAAGTACCCTTTGTTGTAACCCCCTTGGTTCTGCACATAGCACATCTCTTCTTGTTGTTGAGCTTCGGCAGCTTGAATATGGAGTTGTTCTTCATTAGAGATGAAGTGAATTTAATGTTGTTGACCCAGGAGTAACCTGTCCAACTTCTCATTCAATGCCTTTATCTCCTTCTTAGTGCCATCATCATATGCATAAAGTCATCTTGGTGTTCTTTCGTAGTCCTCACTATAGATCTCATCAGACTGGGCAAGGTTCTCAACCAACTCCCATCCGTCATCAACTCCTTTGTTGAGGAAGTTCCTGTTACTTGCAGTATCCACCAACATTCTGATCTTTCGTAAGGCACCTCTGTAGAGTGTGCTGAGCAAGGAAGCCTTGCTGAAACCGTGGTGGGGGCACTGCATAGTGTAGTTTTTAAAACGCTCCCACGCCTCAGAGAAGGTTTCAGAGGTCCTCTGTGCAAATCCGGAAATTTCATTCCTAAAGCGTGTTGTTCTTGAAGTTGAGAAGAACTTCGCGAGGAATGCCTTCTTGCAGGCATCCCATGTGGTGATTGAGTTCCTGGGGAGTGACTTCTCCAACTGATGTGCCTTCTCCCCCAATGAGAATGGGAAGAGGCGTAGCTTGAATGCCTCTTCATTCACACCGTTGATCTTTGTCAAACTGCAGAACCTGTAACTCATCCAGGTGATCAAGTGGGTCTTCCAAAGGTAACCCATTGAACATGTTGCTCTTGACCATAGCAATGAGACTATTCTTGATCTTGAAGTTGTTGTTCTAGATTGCAGGTTGATTGATTCCATGTCTGACGGTGTGAGTGTTTGGGTTGTCACCAGCACCAATGGTGTTCTGGTTTTCTCGTTCAGTGTTGTATGCCATGTTGAGGTTCAACCTTCTCAAGTGTTCCAGAAGTTCTTGTTCTCGTTCAAGAGCTCTGATGTCGTCAACGAGTGGAAGCAAGTCAGTTGGTCATATGCTTCTCAGGTTCATACACTGCGAAGCAGGTACCTGAAAACAAAGCAAACAAGGTAGACTGGTAAGTAAAAACATAAATGAAAGGCTTGATCTGAAAAGATCCAATATCCAGAATGTAGTAACAAATCCCAAATGGCAGCGACACCAAATTGATAATAGGGATTTTGGGTCCCTGGGTTATCAATCAACCCATCGTTGTAGTATAGGTGATGATGGGCTTTGTAATTCCATAATGGGAGCGTACTAAGCAATGTGAATGTATTGGATGCTTTAAAGTCAAGCCAATGTTAAAAGGGGTTGTGGTTGCTAAAATGTTCTAAGTGCAACGAAAGTAAAAAGCAATAAAACAGAGAAAAAGCAAGAAAGGGTAAAAGGTGCAATCAAGGTAAAGTCGTTCCTGAGGACAAAGGGTAATTGACTTGGGAATCCATCATGGGTTACCTAGGTACCTAACATACCTTAAACAATGAGCTGACCCCTAGACAGTAGCTCCACTAACAATCAATTCCAATTCCTTGGCAACCAATCTCAAGCAAAGCAATCACAGACTCAACTGTCGTCATAGACGGTGACTACCTAGCAGGCATTAACCTCTACTACTCTAGCTAACTCGTTTCCCACATCTATCCATAGAGAAGGGGAAACGAATCTCTGAAACCCCCTCTGTCTGGTCACCTCCAATAACTCACCTTTCGGTGTTGTAGGGCCTAACGGCGGGTCTCTGTCCCTTCCGGGTAGGAGTACAATCAGCATTAAGCTGATGAGGTCCAGAAGGGATCTAGGAAACAAACAACATAAGTACCTAAACAAACCCAGAACATCAACCCTTATCTACCCCCATCCTCAAGAACTTGGATGACTACTCACTACTCATGGGAGTAGAAGTAAATGAAACAACAAACATAACTTCGAACCTAAACATGCAGATCTAGGAAGAATAGCAAGAACACAAACCCAAAAATAAAGAACAGCAATGAAACAGTAAGCTAAGCAAGGGATTAAAACTTAAAACAAAAATAGAGATGCACAAACTAAAGGACAACCTAAAGCTAAGCAAGANGAAATCAAAGGAAAAACAGTAGATTAACTAAAGACTTGAAAGAAAAATGGTTTTTACACCAAGAACATGAAGAACAAAACTAAGAAAATGAAAACCTAAGACAAAACCTAAAGAGGAAACAAAAACTAAAGCTTCTTGAAATGGAAGCGAATTGGGGCTTTTATAGTGTTCAGAGAAAAGCCCTAATTCGCACTAAAGACAAAATGCTAATCATTGTCTTGGATCTTGAGCCTTGCTTCAGGTGGTATCTAGATTCGAGTTGGTCGGGTCGGAGCGTGTTTGCCTTCGAGTAGGTGAGTGCACAATCGATTCAGACTGAAAGATGCTTGCTTGGGATCGATCCAACTAAGTTGCGTCCAAACTGCGTCTGAGGTTGGGATCGATCCCGACATTGAGTGTCTGAGATCANCGATCTCGTATGCTTCCTTCTTAGTCCTGCTTCATCTTCGTGCACTTCCTTAGCTTTGTTTGAGACTTCACCAGAAACGTTGAAAGAGTGAAGGGGGGATCGATCTAAAGTGGTTGCGGGATCGATCTGAAGTGGTTGCGGGATCGATCTGGAGTGGTTGCGGGATCGATCTGCATAGTGTTGGGATCGATCCCGGAGGTGCTGAGTGGGATCGATCCTATTTTAACGCCGAAGTGCCTGAGATTGATCCTGCATAGTGCTTGGATCGATCCTGCAAGTGCTCTAAGGTAAGTTCAGTCCATTCCATGATGAGTGCTGAGTGCTGCTCCATTCAACGTTAAGTGCTGCTTTTCTGAAATTTCTCAAATCCTTCCCAAAAACTCCTGAAAGTCTTGAAAAACCTTCAAAATACGTGCATATGCAAATTCTTATGCAAAAGTCCAAAAAATTCTAAACTTAGTGAAATCAACCATAAATGTGATGTATGCACGCTTTTAGACCTCATAATTGATGCTAACTGATAAGTAAAATCCATGAAAATTCAGAGTCATCAGAACCAAAACTAGCATTATGGGAATCCATCAAAGCTATCAAAGATTCATTGATATCACTCGGTTTTAACGCTTTTTAGTAGGTATTTATACTTACTATTTAACGTTATCCAAGTTTTTTCCTTGTGTTTTTAGCATGTTTTCAGGATCATTGGTGTTTGGGATGTTCTGGAGCAAAAATGACGATTTTGAGGAGAATTCAAGTGCAAATTGACCAAATGGACATGGAAGGATCGATTTAGAGTGAAGAATAATCAATCCAGGCCCGGGACAAGATGAGATCGATCAATCCAAAGCATTGGAAAAGTTACAGAGAATCAAATCGATCGATCCAACCTGGATCGATCGATCCCTTTGAAGCACAGATCGATGGATCCATCTATGGATCGATCGATCCCTTTACACGAGCTGGAGAGAAATCAAGCAAAAAGACACATTTGTCATCAAGACCTATCATTAGTTTTTATTTATTTGGGTTTTATTTTCTTTTTATCTTTAAACTATAAAAGCCTTTTGGCTTATTTTTATTTTAACAAGTCTTTTATCGCTGAAGATATTGGAGAGTTTTTCAGAGAGAAGAGATCTACATCTGTATTCGAGAGGATTTATGAACTCTGACTTCTTTATATACAATTTAGCTTTTGAATTCTGCAATGTTTACTCAATCTATGATTTCTGTTCTTGCTATTATGTCTGAGTAGTCACCTTGTTAGGTTTTAGGGTTTTCCTAGGGGAAACCAGGTTAATTGTTAGTGTTTAATAGAATGGATTGAAATTTGTTAGGTTCTCAGTCTAGATTTGTTCTTAGTGCATGAATTGGAGTAGCTAACTAGTTCATTGATCATATAATTATAAACTCAAAGGAATTTGGTTTAGAAGTCTGATCTAATCTAGATGAATAAGTGTCTTTGCTTGCGTGAGTATTATCGTAGGGGCATATGAACATATCGAATATGAATTGCATTGCATGATCGAAATAGCTAAATACGGCAGAAGTTTATCTTTAGTAATTCGAGCATAGGGATCTAATACTTCGGGAAGAGATTAGTCTATTATCGCCCTTTGAGTTGGAAATTATTTTCAGTTGCCTAGCGTTTTCGTTAATTGCTTTACAACCGTTTTTACTTTATCGTTGTTGTCATTTCTTGATTACGATCATTACTTTATTACGTTATTAGCTTAATTCGATTTAAAACTAAGAGTCGTTCTTTCTTTGTCTATGTGGATTCGATCCCTCATATACTACTGTGTTTGTTGTGCACTTGCAGTGAATATATTTGGGTTAAAACCTAAGTGTATCAAGTTTTTGGCGCTATTGCCGGGGACCAATAGTGCCTCTTAAGTTTTATTTAGAGTTTAGACTAGGAATCTTTCTTTTTATAGTACTCATCCCGTTTCTTTATTACTTTTTACAAGTGGATGATCCGAAGATCTAACAAATCAAAGGAATTACTCAGCCCCAGTAACAAGGATCTCTTGGATCTAGAACGCTCGATTCGGAAGGCGAGAAGGAACGTTCAATCCTCCAACACGATGGAGGATAATTTCATTCCTAATCCATTCTTTCTTGAAGATCCGAACAACCCCCTCTAGTTCGTCGGATTCCGGTTGAAGAAACATGGTTAAACAATAACCCACCTCCCCCTCCTGGGATAATCAATGCAATTGTCAACCCGATAGGAGGAGGAGTAGAAGAAAATCAAGTGCCACAAGGAGTTCAAAGAGGTGGTAATGGTAATCAGATGGAGCCTAATGTCATTTGATTGAATGACCCACCTCAACAAGACAGGGTTCTAGTTAGAGACTTTAACAACCCTGCAACTTTCCTTGCTAATAGGAATGCTCTTCGTCCTCGTCAACCTCAGAGACAGGACTATAATTTCACGTTCTAGCTCGTTCAGCTCATACGCCAGAGTCAATTTTGTGGTCTTCCTACTGAGCACCCCATGGATCACATAGATAGTTTTGAAGATATATGCATCACTATTCAGCTTGATGGAGTCTCTAGGGACTTTATGCATTGCAAGATCTTTAATCACTCACTAGCAGACAGAGCTCTAAGGTGGCTAAAATCTCTAGCACCTAACTCCATATAAACTTGGGAAAATTGTAAATCTAAGGTCTTGAGTCAATTCTACACTACTACTAGGACTAATAATCTGAGAAACCATATTTCTCAGTTTCAATAAGGTCATGTAGAGTCTTTCTATGAAGCATGGGATAAATGTAAGGAGTATCTTCGGGATTGTCCTCGCCATGGATTCTCTGAGCTGAACCTTCTAAACACCCTTTAAAGAGGTGTCAAGCAGCAGTATCGACTTTCTCTAGATACAGCTAGTAATGGAGATTTTATAACCAAGCCAGTGTATGAAGCATATCAGCTTATAGGCAACTTAGCTGCGAGTAGCAGCAACCGTTTTCCGAATAATGATAGAAGAGGAGGATCATCTGGTTCAGAATCCTCAGAACTAGCTGGAGTAAAAATGCTTCTTACTCAACTTCTCAATAATCAGAATCAGAAACAATTGAGTTTGTCTGAAGATGTAGAGAAGACTGAATTGGACTATTTTGCTCTTCAAGCGCCTCAAGTTAGTGAGCTACCAAGGATAGTGTTCAAAGAGTGTTCAACCAAGGATACAATCAATGTTTCAACAAGGGATTTGTCCAAAAATATTTTGTGCAAAACTCTGGAACATCTTATGGTCAAAACGCTGAAGGAACTAGTTTTCAAGAAAGCCGGAATATGAGCTTTGTTCCAAACTACAATTCAGGCGGCTTTCAACAACAATCTCAGCCTGTCTATCAACAATCACCTCTACATCAAGCTCAGCAAGAGAACAAGATGGAATCTATGCTCCAAAAGATACTAGAAGTTCAGCAACAAACTGAAAAGAACCTAAATGTTAAGATGGACAACATGTACAGTGATTTGAACCAAAAATTCGAAACATTGTCTACTCATATCAAGCATTTGGATACTCAAGTGGTTCAAACCGCTGAAGCTGTGAAAAGACCAACTAGTTTTCTTTGTGGGATGTCTGATTCAAGTTCTAAGAAGGAGTTTGTGAATGATGTCACATTGAGAAGTGGGAAGTTTCTGGTTGGAAATAAAGGAAAAGATCAAGCTGATGAAATTTTGGTCGAAGAAACTGAAAAACCTGCAAAAAACGCAGGTTTGAAAAAGTTTGAAAAAGATGTAGAGGAAAATACAGACAATACCATATTCACTAGATCGATCGATCCAACTTGGATCGATCGATCCTGTTAAGGCATGGGATAACAAAAAAAGTGATTGATCGATCCCTGATGGATCGATCGATCTGCCGGTCAAGGATTTGAAAACTAAAGAGATCGATTGATCCACGCAGAGATCGATTGATCCACGCAGAGATCAATCGATCCNCCCCCCCCCCCCCCCCCCCCCCAATTGCTGATACTCTAATTTGGGTTTACAAACCGAAGGTTCCATACCCTGTTCAACCAAAGAAGTCTAGAAAAGTTCTAGAAGATGCAAAGTGCAAGGAGATGATCAAGGAATTGACCGTTCGATTGCCATTCTCAGATGTTTGTCAAATGATTCCTTCTTTAAGGACATATGTCAAAATCATGCTCACAAACAAGATCACCGTAGAAGAAAGAGCAATGATAATCACATAATAATGTAGTTTGATACAAAAGAACCGTATTCCTAAGAAACTTGGAGATCCGGGAAGTTTTGTTCTATCAGTAGAGATTAGTGACATTACATTTGCCAGATCTCTCTGTGATTTGGGATCCAGTGTGAACCTTATGTCTCTTTTTGTGGCTAAAAGTTTGGGTATGTCGGACATAAAAGGTACCAAGATCTCACTCATCCTTGATGATCGTTCCGTGAAGTATCCCGCTGGAGTTCTTGAGAACCTTCCTGTGAAGAATGGGACATCTTTTGTACCAACCGACTTTGTGATTCTAGAAGTTGGAGAATAAGCAAAAGATCCTCTCATATTGGGAAGACCCTTTTTAGCAACAGGTGGTGCTATTATTGATGTGAAGAAAGGCAAGATTGATCTTCATCTCGGTGATATGGTCATGAAGTTCAACCGACGAGAAATTTTGAAGAAACCAGCCCTCAACGCCAAATCCTTTAGGGTGGACACCATCATAGAGCCTGTTAAGGGAGTTTCTGATGACTTTTTGATTGATTATCCTTTAGATATTGCATTGACTAACGCTACTACTGAGTCTTTTCCCTTAAAGATGATGTTTCAGGTTATACTAGGATGTTAGACTCTTGCAGGAGTATTGAAAAGATGACCGACCACGTGGAATTGTTGGAGACATCTGCCAAGTCTCCACCTAAACTATACCCTGCTCCCCTTACTGATGAATGGAGCGAGCTGAAAGCTTCAAAACTGGAACTTAAACCCCTTCCAGTCGGGCTAAGGTACGCATTTCTAGGTCCTAATTCTACATATCCCGTGATAGTGAATGCTGATTTAAATAACGTAGAGACCACCTTACTTCTTTCTAAGCTAAAAAAGTATCATAGAGATCTAGGTTATACCTTAGACGGTATCACAAGGATTTCACCAGACTTGTGCATGCATAGGATACATTTAGAAGATGAATCTAAGACTTCTGTAGAACATCAGAGAAGGTTAAATCCTAACTTGAAAGATGTTGTAAGAAAGAGATAATGAAACTTCTAGATGCAAGTATTGTTTACCCTATATCTGATAGTAGTTGGGTTAGTCCTGTACATGTAGTTCATAAGAAAGGGGGAATAACAATTGTTAAGAACGAGAATGATGAGTTGATTCCAACTAGAATTGTTACATGTCATAGAATGTGTATTGACTATAAGAAATTGAATGTTGCAACTTGCAAGGATCATTTTCCTTCACCTTTTATTGACCAAATGCTAGATAGATTGGCTAATCACCCTTATTACTGTTTCTTAGACGGTTATTCAGGTTTCTTTCATATTCCAATTCATCCAGGCGATCAAGAGAAGACGACATTCACTTGTCCTTTTGGTATCTATGCTTATCACATGATGCCTTTCAAACTGTGTAATGCTCCAAAAACCTTTCAGAGATGCATGATGTCTATCTTTACTGACCTTATTGAAGATATCATGGAAGTTTTCATGGATATTTTTCTGTCTATGGATCTTCTTGCGATGTCTATCTTGCTAACTTATGCAGGGGTTTTCAGAGACGTGAGGAGAAACATTTAGTGCTGAACTGGGATAAGTGTCATTTCATGATGACGAATGGGATTGTGTTGGGACACAGGATTTCTGAGAAAGGGATTGAAGTGGATAAGGCTAAGATTGAAGTAATGACTAACTTGCATGCACCTAAATGCGTCAAGGATATTCGTAGCTTCTTAGGTCATGCATGCTTCTACAGAAGATTCATTCAGGACTTCCCGAAGATTGCTAGACCCCTTACGAAACTGTTGTGAAAGGATATCAAATTTGAATGGGATGATGAATGCCAATATGCCTTTTTAGCGATCAAATGAGCTTTGGTAAGTGCTCCAATTGTGCAACCACCGGACTGGGACTTTACTTTTGAAGTGATATGTGATGCAAGTGATTTCGTTGTGGGAGCTGTTCTTGGATAGCAAAAAGATAAGAAGCTATATGTCATTTACTATGCCTTTAGAACTCTTGATATAGCTCAATGCAATTATGCAACAACTGAGAAAGAGCTCCTAGCGATTGTCTTCGCTTTTGAGAAGTTCAAATACTATCTAGTGGGATCCAAAGTAGTAATCCACACCAATCATGCGGCATTGTAGTATCTGCTTTCTAAAAAGAATGCTAAACCCAGATTACTACGTTGGATTTTACTTTTACAGGAATTTGATTTGGAGATCAAAGACAAGAGAGGCATTGAAAACAGAGTTGTTGATCATATTTTCGGACTTACAGTCGAAGAAGACGTTCCAATAGATGATTCATTTCCAGAGGAACACATTTGTGCAATTAGCACCATAGAGGATGAGAATTTCTCTATCTCTAAACTCCATAAGATTGACTTGATTACTCCTTGGTTTCGAGATTTTGCTAACTACTTAGCTGCTGATGTTGTACCATATCTCTACAAGCTTTGTAAATATGATATGTTCCAAAGATGTCTACCTGACGAGGAGATTCTGAATGTTCTATATCATTGTCATGGTTCGGATTATGCTGGTCACTTTGTTACATTCAAGACGGTTTCTAGGTACTCCAAGCAGGTTTCTGGTGGCCTACTATGTTCAGAGATGCTCATGCCTTCATCTCTCGCTGTGATTCGTGCCAAAGACAAGGGAACATTTCAAAATGTAATGAGATGCCACAAAACTTCATTCTTGAAGTAGAGGTTTTTGATGTGTGGGGAATTGACTTTATGGGTCCTTTCCCTGCTTCTCATAATAACCTTTATATTCTAGTTGTTGTAGATTATGTGTCCAAGTGGGTTAAAGTAATTGCTAGTCCCACTAACGATGCGAAAGTTGTACTAAAGATGTTTAAGTCGTGATTTTTCCCAGGTTTGGTATTCCGAGAGTTGTCATCAGCGATGGAGGCACTCATTTCATCAATAGAGTCTTTGATGGATTGCTTAGGAAGCATGGGGTGAAACATAAAGTCGCAACACCATATCACCCTCAGACAAGTGGACAAGTGGAGGTTTATAACAGGGAAATCAAAGCTATCCTGCAGAAAGTAGTAAATGGATCTAGGAAAGATTGGTCATCGAAGCTTGATGATGCTCTATGGGTATATAGAACGACATTCAAAACCCCTTTGGATACTCCTTTTAACCTTGTCTATGGTAAAGCTTCTCACTTACATGTAGAATTGGAGCACAAAGCTGCATGGACTGTCAAGTTGCTGAACTTCGACATAAAGACTGCAACAGAAAGGCGTCTCATTCAACTCCATGAGATTGAGGAAATTCACCACTTAGCATATGAGAACTCCAAGATCTACAAGGAAAGGACCAAAGCTTCACATGAGAAGAAAATCATTCCACGAGATTTTCAACCAGGTGATATGGTCTTGCTATTCAACTCTCGATTGAAACTATTCCCTGGAAAGTTAAAATCTATGTGGTATGGACCGTTTGTCATAAAAGAGGTGAAACCATATGTGCGGTTGTACTCAATAATCGCCAAGGAAATGATTTTTTGGTGAATGGACAAAGGCTTAAGCCTTATCTAGCTACTTCATATCTCATGCAGGAATATGAGATTTCTCTTTTTGATACAGCCTCGGCTTAGAGGTAAGTACCGTCAGGCTCATGACTTTAAACGAGCGCTGAGTGGGAGGCAACCCACTATTTCGTGTCTTTCGTTTTGTTTTTTAAGTTTAGAGTCAATTTAGCTTTTGGTTTACTAATTTTTAATTTTTAGTTTTGAGTTAAAAGTATTTCAGGAAGTTGAGAAAAAAAAAAAAGACTTGGTCGAGTGTCCAAATCGATCGATCCTTTTGTGGATCAATCGATCCAAATAATCTGGGAGTTACGAAAAAACCGGTCGATCGATCCATCAAGGTGTAAACACGAAGATCCAACTCGGATCGATCGATCCGTCGATCAGGTAAGTCAAATTCCACAGATTGAATCGGTTTTCAGAGATTAAATAGGTTTTCACTTAATTTAGACCGGATTTATTCTCTTCTTCTCCCCTAACTCTATTTTTTCCCCTCATTACATCATATTCAAACTCAAACTTTCTCTCAATACTCCCAAATCACCATTGATCAATCTCCACCAATTTTCAACCAAGTTTTGTGTTTCTTGAGCCTATTCCACTCGATTTTTCGTGCTCTTTCTGATTCTCCCACTCATTTTTCGATTCAAGAACGGTATGGAACCCTATCTCTCTTTAAAATTCCAAAAATTTAAGGGTTTATAGGGGTTTCTGTTTTTGGTTGATTTGGGTATCGAAATTGGTTGATTATGGCCTTATTGCATGTATTTGATGACTAATTGAGACATGCATTATGATTTTGGTTGATTTATGTTGAGATTTTAAGATTTTGAATGTTCGATTTGAAACTTTCATAGGGATTTCGGGTTTGGTAATCTTAAGATTGTCCTATGGCATTATTTTTCTTAATTGAGAATGAGGAATGCTTTAGCATTGAGTTTGGATTGCTAGGATATGTTGGTTTGAATTCCTTTAGTTTTAATTGCAATTTTTATGAAAATTTTCACTTGAGTTTTGATACCTTGGATGATTGTTAGCTTGAATTCTTGCTAATTTTGTGTTAATATTGCTCAATCATTGCTCGCAATTGTCCATGTTTAATAGTGGTTTCATTAGGATTGTTTTAAATCTTTGGAATTGGTTGTGTCTTAATGGTAAAAGAAGTATATTGATTCTTGCTAATTGAATTAGTATTGCTCGATCATTGCTTAATACTTCATAACATGGTGGTTCTAGATTGATTAAACGTATTTTTGGATTGAGTAAGTCGCTCACTTTGTTTTGAGGTCCTCTTCTTTTTAGGATGGATCCACATGCTGAATTCCGATACGATTTTGAACCTGATTCTGAAGTTGAAAGTGACAAATTACGACCACCATCACAACCAGCAACTTAAAATACTAGCACAAGGCGGTCCACTAGGTCCCGAACCGCGAAGCAACCTCAGCCCCAAACCGACCGTTTGACAACTGCTAGAACACATGCGGCCAAGAAGACGCGAGCTACTTCTAAGTAGAAAGGAAAAGCGGTCGCTAGTAGCAGTACAAAAAACAAGGAGGAAGAAGAAGACCCAATCCTCGAGCCGAGTTTTACTTAATCTCCATGGCCTTGCACACCAAGGAAGCGGTTCAACAATTGCCGCCTCGATCTAGTAGTTTCCCAACTCAAGAGTCATAAGGGTTGGAAGGAGCGACAATTCACTGAAAAGTGGGATCCGTTTGATTCCATGTTTTACAACGCTCTGCTAAAGAGCTCGATGGAGCCGATTCGGTTTGCCGATCATGCAGCTTTGATGGTATTGGGTGTAGACAACGATGTGATAGAGATCTTCAATCAAATGGGTCTCATATGCTTCCCTTTCCGAGACTATCCTCTTTATCCCGATCTAGCAAGGCAGTTCTTAGCCTCATTCCGCATTCACAGCCCCAACTCAGATCCATGACATCCCTACATGTCCGATACCAAGGTACAATTCTTTTGCCTTGGTCGTCTTTACAGGATTCTGATGGCGGAGTTCAATCCTATCTTCAGGTTCCGGGCAAATAGGCACCTTTCATAATTGCCCAAATTTTATTCCTACAGTGATTTGTGGGATGTTTTTGCACATGGAGGGTATGAGTCTCGTAAAGCAAAGCTCACCGGCATCCGCAACCCAGCTATCTGCATAGCACTCAAGATCTTGGGTTGCACATTTTCTGGCAAATCAGAAGCGGCGGCGGTCAATTCTCAGGAGCTTGAGCTCCTTCATTATGCTTTATGCCATTTCAGGATGGTTACATATGAGGCTGATCAGGACCGAGATCATCATGACGCTAACTTGGGATGGATATTTTCCAAGATCCTAGCTAGCCGGGAGATGGATGCGCTGAGAAACCAGATTGGGGTTGAGGTGATGGGTAGTCTAGCTACCCCGGTTTTACAGTATGTCAAGATTCCTCTTGGTCTGTTTACTCCAGCTAAGATGACCAACCGGGTTGATTGGGCTTATCTCTTCTCGAACAAGTGGTTCACGAAGACCAAAGCCAACATGTTTATGTATTCGGGAGGTCAGAGGTGCAGGATTCAGTTTCCGCAGAAGGACATCACTAGCCGGGAGTTGATTTCCTACAGGGGGAGTTGCACCTGTACCGAGTACGCCGAGACTCCCTAGAGAGCAGGTCCAGAGTCGGCGGTCCACTCAGCGACGGCAGCGAGATCTTAGTCTAGACGACTGTTCACCTATCCTACCTGAGGATTACAGTGAGTTAGATTTTCCGCCTCGACGTTCTGACTTCACGGATTCCAAGACGATCAAATGGACCGCATATACCGCTAAGAGGACTCATAACATAGTTAAGAGGATATGGAGCGCGAGAGCGAAGATCAGACACCCAACATGTTTTAGAGCACATCAGGATCAGAGTGATGATGATGAGGAGGCTTTGGCTAAGAGAGAGAGAGGAGGAGGCAGCTCGGGACAGATTTGAGACTGATGGCGCAGCATTTTTGAGTACCTTTTTCTTTCACTTTGGACTTATGTATTTTACTTTTATTTTGGATTTTATGTGTTTAGAATTATTTACTTTATGATCATTTTTCCTTCTTCCAGATTTATTTTCACACCGGGACGGTGTGAAGTAAGTCTGGGGGAGGGGATATGATGGTTACTAAAGTTATTTTGATGTTTTCTCATTTTGGCAAAAAAATTTCAAAAAAAATTTTGTTTTGTTTAGATGAGTCTAGTCGAGTCGAAGGAATAATGACCATAATCTATAATGACTACTAACCCGGTGTATGTTCGATATCATTCTCTACTTGACTATTGACTTAGATTAATTGTCGCACTTAGGATTGGAACCTCATTGACTGATTTCTATGCTTTTGAAAATTCCAGTCTTTTGGATTGTTGATGATTTAATGCTAGCTCTATTTGGATATGACTTAAATTTGATCTTAAATATTCTTACTTGTGGTGTTGGTTATACTTTGAAAAGTTGGGTATCTTGCTCTTCAATTCTCTGTAAAACCGACAAGTTCTTTCAGTATGATCCGGATCCTTTCTCTCCCTCCCTTCAGAAAATTAAAAATTGGTTCAGAAAAAGGGTTAAAAGTGTGACCTAGAAGTCCATAGTCAACCCCAGCGAATTGTCGGCTGCTAAAAAAAGAGAAAATAAAAGCGCAAAAATGCGGAGATAAAAAAGAAGAAAAAATAAAAGCAGTAAGAAAAGAAAAAAAGAGAAAGAGGAAGTGAGAAAGGGAGAAAAAGGGTCAGGATCAGAAGTCGTAGGATGCTCTGTTAGGTATGGGCGCTTTGACTGAAAAGATACTTTAGTAGACATCGATCGATATGCCATAGGCAAGAATGCATTATTTGTACTTAATTGAATGTAGAGAGCTAGTTGAAATGATTTGATGGTTTGATTGATTCGGGATTTAGAGTAGAAAGTATGTCATTAGTTGTGTGTGTGGGGGGGTAGACAGTTCATTTGCAGCGGTTGTCTAGGATTGGTATCTCGTAGTTTTTGGTGTCTGAACTTGGGTTTCTGAGATTATGAGAGTTCATGTATGGTCATTTTCAAACCTCTTCTTCATATGTGGTTTTTGCTTTACTTGAGGACAAGCAAAGATCTAAGTCTGGGGAAGTTGATATCACTCGGTTTTGACGCTTTTTAGTAGGTATTTATACATACTATTTACCGTTATCCAAGTGTTTTCCTTGTGGTTTTAGGATCTTTGGTGTTTGGGACGTTTTGGAGCAAAAAGGACAATTTTTCAGGAGAATTCAAGTCCAAATGGACCAAATGGACATGGAAGGATCGATTTGGAGTGGAGAATGATCGATCTAAGCCTAGGACAAGATGAGATCGATCGATCCAAGCAGAGATCGATCGATCCAAAGCACTGGAAAAGTTACAGAGAATCAGATCAATCGATCCCTTTGAAGCACATATCAATCGATCCGTCTATGGATTGATCGATCCCTTTACACGAGCTGGAGAGAAATCAAGCAAAAAGATACATTTGTCCTCAAGACCTATCATTAGTTTTTATTTAGTTGGGTTTTATTTTCTTTTTATTTTCATACTATAAAAGCCTTTTGGCTTATTTTTATTTTAACAAGTATTTTATCGCTGAAGAGATTTGAGAGTTTTTTTAGAGAGAAGAGATCTACATTTGTATTCGAGAGGATTTATGAACTCTGACTTCTTTATATACAATTTAGCTTTTGAGTTCTGCAATGAGTAGTCACCTTGTTACGTTTTAGGGTTTTCTTAGGGGAAACCAGGTTAATTGTTAGGGTTTAATAGAATGGATTGAAATTTGTTAGGTTCTCAGTCTAGATTTGTTCTTACTGCATGAATTGGAGTAGCTAACTAGTTTATTGATCATAGAATTATAAACTCAAATGGATTTGGTTTAGAAGTCTGATCTAATCTAGATGAGTAAGTTACTTTGCTTGCGGGAGTATTGTCTTAGGGGCTTATGAACATATCGAATCTGAATTGCATTGCATGATCGAATTATCTAAATATGGCGGGATTTTGTCTTTAGTAATTCGAGCATAGGGATCTAATACTTCGGGAGGAGATTAGTTTATTGTCATCATTTTAGTTGGGAATTATTTTCAGTAATCAATCTTGCATGTTAATCTTGACCTTTAACCTGAATACATGTGGAATTCTCTATTGCCTAGCGTTTTCGTTAATTGCTTTACAACCGTTTTTACTTTATCTTTGTTGTCATTTCTTGATCACAATCATTAATTTATTCTATTCTTATCTTAATTCGATTTAAAACTGAGAGTCTTGCTTTCTTGGTCTATGTGGATTTGATCCCTCATATACTATTGTGTTTGCTCTGCACTTGCAGTGAATATATTTGTGTTAAAACCCGAGTGTATCACTCAATCATCAATTATACCACCATATTCCCCCAACAATATGTGTTTGATCACCATCCTCGACATTACCACCAATTAGCATTATTGTCAGCATATTATCCACTGATGGTTGCAAAAAAGCCAAAGCACCATTCACCATTTCTCTAAACGAAGCAAACAAATATAGAGTTTTTTTTCCTTTTGAACGCTCGTAAAGGACCTTAAACGAAAAATCAGACTCTATAGCAACTAATGGACTACTTTTCTCGTAAAAAGTAAGTTTCATGTCCACAATTTTTGGTAAACCATACTCCTCTAAAAACCATATGCTTTAATTCATCAAATCGAACGCAATGACTAATTGTTAGACACCTTCCAATCCTAGACTTATTCAACTTGAAATCTCATGTCCCATTGATGTAGATAATCCATCTTCCCGCCATGATAAGAAGATGGGTAACATCACATAAACCTGCACATAAAGCATACTTATTATTATCCATCATTCAAAATTACTATTAAAACAATTACTTTGTTGGTTCAGACAAGCTAGGTCCAGATGAGTGACCACATACATAACGTTTTTTGTTCACATACACTTTTTCGGTGCACAAATTATGTTCATATATTTGATCTTCATTCACATGAACAACTATTTCGTTCACCGGAACAATTTCATTCACCGCAATTGTTTCGTTCATAGAAATGATTGCATTCACAACAACTTGTGCATATGCACTATTACCTTGCAATAATCCAAAGTCATAACCAAAAGTAGCTTCATGGGCATCCATCAAAAGTAGCTTTGCAAATCATGTTTTATAGTCACTTTCCAAATCTATAAGCATTTGCCATAATGTATAAATATTTGATGTGTTCACTAAAGGTAATGATTTAAGCTAAATATAATTGTTAAAATAATTATTAAATGTATGTTTAATAAAAATGAAACATAATTAGCAAGGGTATTTTCGGAATAAAATTATTAATGAAACAAAAAATACCTAATTTACAAATTAACAATAACAAAGTACCTAAAACCTATTTATGTTTCACAAAGTACCTGTTTCGCAAATTTTCTCAATAATATATGATAAACATATGATATGTTTATCTCAATACTCCCCTTCACGTTAGAGCATGTAGATAGCAAACGATCAACTTGGAAAGTATTCCCTTAAACTACTCACGGCCAAGTGACTTTGTAAGTATATTTTCAAGTTGTTCATTTGTTCGAACATGATGTGTAGAGATGATCCCATCGCGAACCGCATCCTGAACTGCATAACAATCATTCTCAATGTGTTTGGTACGCTCATGAAAAACCGGATTGGTTGTGATCTGTATAGCAGCCTTGCTATCACAAAAAGGTGAGTTGGAGTCATTTGGTTGATACCTAATCCTTGATGTAATTTTCGAAGCCAACTAATCTCTTGTAAAGAAACAAATATAGCTTGATATTCTGCTCCAGCAGAAGAATGAGAGACCGTTTGTTGTTTCTTTACCATCCATGAGATAGAAGAACCCCCAAGTAGAACCACAAAAGCGCTAAGAGGACGTCAAATCAAAGGACAAGAAGCCCAGTCTGAATCACAATAAACTATTAGTGAAAGGGTCGAATCAAATCTTAATAAAATCTCTTATCCCAATGTCCCTTTAAGAAAGCGAACAACGTGTTAAGAAGTCGTCCAATGTGCTTCAGTAGTGCTTGCGTGAATTTAGAAAGAATACGAACAAAGTAGCTAAGCTTGGGACGAGTTTGTGTTAGATATATTAGTCGTTCGATAAAACGTCTATATGGCGTCGGGTCTTCCATTAAAAGACCATCATCAAGAGCTAGTTGATGATTTTGTTCCAAAGGAGTCAAAGCCGGTTTAGATCCAAGATGTCCCAAGTCGGAAATAATGTCAAGAGAATATTTCCATCGTGTGAGACAGAAGCCATCCGATCCACAACTTACTTCAATGCCAAAAAATATTTAAGATGCCCTAAGTCTTTCATAGCAAAAAAAACGCCACAACTAAGGTTTAAAACTAGCTAACCGATCATCATTATTACCGCATATGAGAAGAACATCCGCATATACCAAGATCCTGAGCTCAATGTCGTCGACCGAGTAAGAAAAGAGAGAATAGTTGTCAAATGATTGTGTAAAGCCATAAGTGAGTAAAACGTCTGAAAGCTTCTGAAATCAACAGCAAGGTGCTTGTTTTAAACCATATAGTGACTTCTTCAAACGCAAACTTTAGTAGGGTGAGTGTGTCAAAAGCTTGGTGGGAATTTCATATAGAATTGTTCTACAAGATCACCATGGAGGAAGGCACTGTGAATGTCTATATGATAGACTCTCCCTTGACGAGTTGCGGCGAGACATAAGAGGGTGCGAACCGTAGTCATCTTGACCACTGGTGCAAAAGTGTATGTATAATCGACACCTTCCTTTTGATTGTTTCCTTGAACAATTAGTCTAGCTTTGTATCGTTCAACAGAACCATTTGCATTGTATTTAATCTTGAAAACCCATTGACTACCAATAGATGTTTTATGTGGCGGTAAATCAACAAGATCCCAAGTTTGATTAAGTTCCAAAGCATCAATCTCTTTAGACACTAAGACACTTCTTTAAAGTGTCGAGGCTCAGTTGAAGCAACTAGGTTAGCGAGAAACGCTTTGTGGCCTGGTGTAAAAAAATCACCAAATATGTAATGACAAAAAGGATAAAGAGACATACCATGGACCGCGGAGGAAGATATGGAGACAGTATAAGCGTGATGGGGTCTAGTGAAACAATGCTACTGTAAGTAACAAAGTCTTGTAAACGTGCTGATTGAACTCTTTCACGATTTCCTCGTCGAGGAAGTGTTGTAGGAGTTTATGAGGCACTAGGTACATGCACATATGGAGTATCAAGAGAAGAAGATGGCTCAGTTTGATCTTGAGCCTGAGATGTAGCATCGTGATCGTAAGACGAAGGTGTAGTATCATGATCTTGAGCCGGAGGTGTAGTATCTTGATCTTGAGCGTGAGTAGTGACTAAGAAAATCCCCATATCGGGTGTATCTAGAGGAACAAGTATGTCACCACTAAGAGATTAATTGGGACTTGGAGACACAATTGGTGTTGGCGAAGATGCAACGAAGGGAAAGATTGTTTCATGGAAAATAACATCTTGTGAGGTGAGTATTTCCTCACTTTCAAGATCAAACATTTTCCATCCCTTCTTTCCTAATGAATACAAGAGAAATATGCAGCGATGACTGCGTTGTCCAAATTTTTCTTTTTCACGAGTGGTTCAATGAGTGTAGCATTCACAACCAAAGATCCTAAGCTGAGAATACGAAGGTGTCTTCCCATACAAGATATCATAAGGAGGTTTACCATGATGAATTGTTAATGGCATTTTATTGATGACATAAGTTGCGGTAAGGATTGCTTACCCCAAAAATGAACCGGTAGATTGGCTTGAAACAGTAAAATGCAGGCGACGTTGAGGATATGACGATGCTTTCTCTCGAAACGTCTGTTTTAGGAGTTGCCACACATGATGTTTGCTAAACAATTCATTTTTGTTTGAAGAAGTGTGAAAGACACATGAATTTAGTGTTGTTGTCACTACAAATTCTTCTGACTGGTTTGCCAAATTGTGTAGGCAATAAAGTCACGCAGAACATATGCTACTTCTGACTTTTCTAGCAAACGAAACGTATAAACTGCTCTAGAGTAGTCATCAACTATTATTACAAAAATAAAATGCACCTACGGTAGATTGAACTCAGTAAGGTCCCCAAACGTTACAATGAATAAGAGAAAACACTGTGTAATTTTGTTAGAACTAGTTGGGAACCGAGTCTGCCTTGCCCGAAAAAAAATGTCACACAACTTAAAGCAAGTCGATATCGTTTTATTTTTAAAGAAATCTGAAGAAGAAAGCAAAGAAAACGAAGGATGTCCTAGTCGGCGATGCCACAACACAGAGTCTGGAGAAACTATTCTTTTTATGAATTCGTGCAGCCATAACATCTGTAAAATAGTAGACCCCATCACGCTCTTCGTTGGCTCCAATAAAAATCTTTGTTGAATGATATTACTCGGTTTTAATGCAAAATAGTGGGCATTTATCTTTTCTATTCTGCATTATTTCGAGTGTTTTCATTGCATATTTGGTAGAATTTCAGGATTCTAGGAGTTTGGGTCGAGTCGGAGCAAAACGATGCATTTCAAGAGATTTCATAAGTTTTCAGAAGATTTCAGAGATTAAAGAAGAAGTGCACGATCGGGAATGTGTGATGCCCGATCGGGCAGAAGTTCCTGGAAAATTACGAAGTTAAAGATCGATCGAGCAAAGAAGTTAGAGTCGTGCAACAATGTGAACTGCCCAATCGGGCAACACTATGCTCGATCGGGCACATCTCCCAAAGAAGAATTGAAGTTATCCAAATTTTTCAATCAATTCCTCAAGCCTATCCAAGTTTTCAATNCTATCAAGTTTTCCATTTTATTATTTTACTTTTTTAGCCTATAAATACATTGTGTTTTAGGCCTTTAGAACTAAGCTTTATTTTATTTTCTGAGAGAATTACTGAGGGAGAGGAGATTCGTCTTGACACACGCTAAGCCGTTATTTAGGAGGTGATACTAGTTGAGATGGAAACCTGCTGAGGGGGTTTCGACACCAACAACTTATTCATCTAAACTAGATCCAACTTCTAAACCAAATCTCTTTGTGTTTATCAGT